>VWZW01001376.1:25236-130831 GCA_013397115.1 Edolisoma coerulescens | reverse complement strand
GGTGGAACTTCCTGTCCATCAGTTTCTGCCCATTGCCTCTTGTCCTATTGCTCAGCAACATCAAGGAGGGCCTGGCTCCATCCTCTGACACCCTCCCTTCAGACACTTACGTACATTGATAAGAAATCCTCACAGTCTTTTCCAGGCTGATCAGGCCCAGCTCCCTCAGACTTTCTTTGTAAGAGAGATGTTCCAGTCTTTTCATACCAAGGAGCCCAGAACTGGACACAGCACTCCAGGTGAGGTCTCCCCAGGGCTCAGTAGAGCAGCTGGATCACCTTCCATGACCTGCTGGCAATGCTCTTCCTAATATCCCCCAGGATACCATTTGCCTCCTAGGCCACAAGAACACACTGCTGGCTCATGGACAGCTTGTTGTCCACCAGGACCCCCAGGTCCTTCTCTGCAGAGCTGCCCCCCAGCAGGTCAGCCCCAGCCTGGGCTGGTGACTGAGGTTGTTCCTCCCCAGGTGCAGGACCCTGCATTTGCCTTAGCTGAATTTCAGAATGCNCTGCTGGCAATGCTCTTCCTAATATCCCCCAGGATACCATTTGCCTCCTAGGCCACAAGAACACACTGCTGGCTCATGGACAGCTTGTTGTCCACCAGGACCCCCAGGTCCTTCTCTGCAGAGCTGCCCCCCAGCAGGTCAGCCCCAGCCTGGGCTGGTGACTGAGGTTGTTCCTCCCCAGGTGCAGGACCCTGCATTTGCCTTAGCTGAATTTCAGAATGCTCTTCCCTGCCCATCTCTCCAACCTGCCAAGGTCCTTCTGAAGGCCTGCAGAGCCCTCTGGGGCATCAGCCACTCCTCCCAGCTTTGTGTTCTCAGTGCATTTGCTGAGGAGGCACATTCCCCTTTTCAGAAGTCAAGGATGAACAAGTTAAACAGTTCTGGCCCCACTACCGAGCCTTGGAAGACATCAACAATGACAGGCCTCCAACTAAACCCTGTGCCACTGATTTTGACCTTCCGGGATCTCTTGTTCAACCAGTTCTCGATCCACCTCTCTGTCCACATATCCAGCCCACATCCCTGAGTTTGTGTATGAGGACATCATGGGAAATAGCATGAAAAAACTTCCCAAAGTCCAGGAAGACAACATCCATCCACTCCTTGCGTGTGTGTGATCCATCTCACCAGTATGGATCATAAACATAGTCCCAATTGTCTTTGTGCTGCTTTTCTGTACGAATAAGTGACTATTTTCATAGGAGGGGATGTACTGTTAGTATTTGTGCTTGGAAAAGAGAAAATGTATGAGGCTAATGCCCAAGCATGCCTAAACACAGATTTTCCTGTTCAATGCAAGTCTCAGGAACACAGAAGATTTCTGAGCACATTTAACTTCTCTATGTCTTCCAGAAAATCCGTGTGCCACTAGGGAACTGGGTAGTGATCTTTCAGGTCTTTATGGATGTACAGAACTCTCCCACTCTAAATACAAGTGAAATCTTAGACTGGAAGCCCTTCTTCAATCACATGCCTTAGAAAAACAATATCATGGGAATCATTCTGCATTAAATGCAGATAGTTCAAAAATTTCTATGCCCTTCAGAAGACACGCTGTGCAGTGCAGCAGCAGCGAAGGACAAAAGTCACATTGATTTTTTTGGCGATTCAGGAAGGGCTGAGGTTCTGCGTAGGAAACAGTCACTTTCTCTTGTGTTGATGGGCTACTATACCAATAGAACAGACCAAGGTAGGCAGATTGCAAGCCTTATCCCATTGAGGTGAAAATGAAGGCCACCTGAGAGTATTATTTATTTGGATAAGACCAGTGCTTTGATTAATTCTATCTGTTAAGTCAACAGCATAGAAATTCTCATCAATAAGGTTCATCACGGCCAATAAAATGTGAGGAACAGTGTCAGCTACCTGCCTCCTAAACCACAGAATCATAGAACCAGAGAATGATAGAATGAAAGAGACTGTAAAGACCATTTAGTTTCAATCCCACTGTCACGGACAGGGACACCTTCCACTAGACCAGGTTGCTCAGATCTCCAACCAGCCTGGCCTTGAATACGTCAAGGGATGGAGGATCCACAGCTTCTCTGGGCAACCTGCTCCAGTGACTCACCACTCTCACAATAAAGAATTTTTTCCTGATATCCAATCTAAACCTCCTCTTCTTTCAGTTTGAAACCATTCCTCCTTGCTCTGTCAAGTAACCTGCAGTTGTAAATAGACTCTCTCCAGCTTTCTTATAGGATTTCTTCAGGTACTAGAAAGCCACAGTCAGGTCATCCTGAAGCCTTCTCTTTTCCAGGCTGGACAAATCCGATTCTCTCAGCCTTTCCTAATAGGACAGGTGCTCCATCCCCTCAATCAACCTGATGGCCCTCCTCTGGACTTGCTCCAACAGGTCAATGTCCTCCCTGTGTTGGGGATGACCACTCAAGTGTTCTCTTCCCTGCCTAAGATGCATGCCTAGTCACTGTCACCATGGCATCTGGTGACACTTGCAATACTGTGTCATCACTTAATCCTCTTCTACAAGCACAGAAACTGAGACACAGAAGACCTTCAGTTACAAGGGAATATCATGTACCAAGCTTCAACTTCATACTGCAGATTTAAATCCAGAGTTACATCCTTGGGTCTTTGTCTCATAGGAAGCCAGCTCTTTGGGAAATGAAAATGCAGGTACTCTTTTAAAATGTTGCCATCAGTGCCTTGCTCGCAGTGATGCAGGAAATCAGTCATGAAACAACTGCAGGTGTTGGAACGTGCCTGATAGCACTTTACTCAAGACGCCCCTTTCCTTTCTTTTCAAAATGCCTGTTTTCCAACTGACAGCATTTGCTTAAGTCTCAGCTTCTGACTAAGGGGTTTTAATGGCTGAAAAATTGCCTAAGGGTCAGAATCCTCCAGCTCGGTTCATTCTTGGGTCACTGCATTGATCTGAGACTGCGGACAAGAGCCTGACCTCTCTGAGGTATTTTATGCCTTATAGTGAAATGCAAATATTGTACTTGATGCATTGTTTAGAAATGTAATTGATTTTAAAGAGCTCAGAGTCTCTTGGATGAAGCCACGAATGGCACACAAAGCTGTTATTGCCATTCTAAAACTTGCTGAAATAAAATTAATGCTATAAAGAGCAAGACCCTACCTAGAAGTCTAACTAGGGGTTCTTTTTCGTACATCCTGTTCAGAAAAACTGCATGAAAAAGTATGAAATGTATACCCTGCTCTGATGAATCAGGCAATGCGTTGAGGATATTCTGGCAGCTAAAGGGCACATTGTTCATATCCACACAGAAAAGTGTGTGCGTGACTGCATGGGTGTTACCACTTACGTAAACAAGCATTAAAGAGCACATACGTACAATGAGGTAAATGCATGTATAGATTCAGCCCAGGATGAATACCAAACTTTCCATGGGCATGTATGCAAAAGAAATCTTATTTGTCTTCATCACTCTCAGAAGATTTGCTCCATATATTCTTCTGCAGGAACAGCTGAAAAATGTCTAGTATATAACTATGTTGCCATACACAGACATGTAAGAAAGAGGGAAATGGCATTAAAGAACCCAAGCAATTTGGTCCGTAAAGCATGCTGTGGTATCCCTGGCAGTCTTTCAGAGAGCTACAGAACAGGTTTAACTGGTCAGCCATCTGTACAAAATTTTAAAAACATTTTCTGCTACAACCATATAATCTGTAGACCAGTTCCTTTCTGGTAGAGCACAAGCTGTGACAGTCCCATATTTTATGCATAGCAAATCTCCTGTGTTCCTGTAGATCAATCCATCTGGTATAAATTAGAGTCCCTGTGAAGGGAAGTATTGGCTCTTGGGTTTTTTTATTCATCACAAAGGAAAATGTAAATATACTCTTTCTTCTTAAATTTTTTATTCATCACAAAAGTAAGTGTAAATATTCTCTTTCTCTTTGAAAATCGAACACGGAAAAAATATGGCAATGCAGCAAAGGAGAAGGAAAAGCACAGCATTAAAAACAAGCATGAGCGTATTTTTTTTTCCTACTGTCTCACACAACATAAAACCAGAGAGCATTTCATATCTTTATATTCTCTCAGCAGCACAACCATATTCTGCATATAAAACCCTGGGGAGAAATTACTATAGAGAAACTCCACAGAGTCCTACACCAGCCTACCACGTGGCTTTTTGATCTGCAAAAGGGGCTTTTCCCAACATCACAGAGCACAAGCCATCAGATGCAGATTTAATGGCCCAAGCCTCAGCTGTTGCTACTCAGGAGAACAGGATTTGGGCTCTGCACATGTTACTGCACAAGCTGAAGCATCCAGGCAAAGCATCACTCCCATACAGCTTTATAAAGGAGCCTTGTACCTTGTGCAACTCAGAAGAAAGATAGGCTTTTGCTGACAAATGCAGCCATGATTTTTTTGTTGTTGCAGAATAGAGATTAGCTCAGTTGGTTAAAGGATGGTGCTATAGCACCAAGATAGCAGGTTCAATATGGGCCATTCCCTTAAGAGTTGTGGGTCCCTTCCAAATCAGAATATTCTGTGATCCGTGATACACATCAGTGAAGTGCTAAATAATGTTTTGACAACAATGTTAAAGGACAGTTTTAAACCAACTCTTTGTCCCACAAGTTTCCTAGGACTAGAAATAGAAAAAATTACCTGCATTTTTATTTTACTCATAGCTTATTGTCTCAGTCCACCAGCTCCTGAGAAGCACCACATTGATACTGGTGGTCCTAAGCTGTAGCACTTGAGACATTCCCAGACACTTCACTGATAAATACCAACAGGAATCCCCCAATAATATTGATTTCTAATGCCAGTGACAACATCCCTATTACTAATACATGTGCCAGCATCAAAAAATTGCTGATCAACTCAGAGATAATTAATGCTGACAACAAATTGGTAGGATTGCCACAGACTGCTAAAAGATATAGTTCAGGAGCCTGGAGCTGGCACAAGGGACAGAGACATTGCTCCCCCAGAGTGGCTGCACCAAGAGTTGCCACAACATTTCACTAAGGAATTAATGCCTTTTTCCCTTTCAGGGAATGCAATTGTCTACTCTCAGGGTCTGTCACCCAAACACGGAGACTGAATACTGCACCTTGCAGAACAGTCCTCAGAAAACCCGGCTTTGGACCCATGTGATCCCTGGAGAGCAAGGCTGGCTGAGCACACGGTGAAGCTGGAGTAAAGCAAGGGATTGGGCTCAAGCATTTAACATGCATCCCTTCATGAAACATATGTGGGGGAAAAACCCCCTCATGAACCTGCAGGTTTCTCAAAATTGTAAAAGACTGTCGACGCTAGAAAGCCAAATCTGTCCTGGGCTGCATCCAAAGCAGCGCGGGCAGCAGGGCCAGGGAGGGGATTCTGCCCCTCTGCTCTGCTCTGGTGAGACCCCACCTGCAGTGCTGCATCCAGCTCTGGGACCTCCAGCATAAAAGGTTATGGATCTGTTGGACTGAGTCCAGAGAAGGGCCATGAAGGTGATCAGACGGATGGAGCACCTCTCCTAGGAGGGCAGACTGAGAGACTTGGGGTTGTCCAGCCTTGAGGAGAATAGACTCTGAGGAGACCTCCTAATCGCCTGCCAGTACCTAAAGAGGGCTACAAGAGAGCAGGAGAGGGACTTTTTACAAGTGCAGGTAGTGACAGGACAAGGGGCAATGGCTTCAAACTGAAAGAGGTAGATTAGATATTAGGAAGAAAGTCTTTATGGTGAGTGTGGTGAGACACTAGAACAGGTTGCCCAGAGAAATTGTGGCTATCCCATCCCTGGCAGTGTTCAAGGCCAGGCTGGACAGAGGTTTGAGCAATCTGGTCTAGTGGAAGATGTCCCTGTCCACGGTGGGGGATTGGAACAAGGTGATCTTTAAGGTCCCTGCGAACCCAAGCCCTTCTATGATTATATGCAATTATTTTTCTGCAGGTTATAAAATCAGATAGGGTCAGTGAGCAGTACAGCAAAAGTAAAAAGGTACATTGAAGAATGTAATTTTATGTGTGAAAAGATATATTTCTGTCTGTATGTGTCTCATAGTTCCAATTACCTCCCCACTGGTTGTGGTAATTACACACACATAGCAAGATGCAAAGCTCAAGGAAAGCTGCATATGTGGACACTTCTGCCTGTTGAGTATGGTTTTGCATTTTTTTATATCAGTGTCTGACAAATTGTGTTGCAATTGCCAAGGATTCTGGTGAGAGCAGCAGAATACTTCTGCAATGTCACTCAGTGTGGCCAGAAATGTTTTTAATCTCACGGACGAGCATTTAACTTATGCAGTGCCCTTTAAATCAATGTACTCGGTACACACATTAATAATTAATATTGAAATGCAATATAAAAATGTGACAATGCTGCACATTTAATCCAATATAGTTACACCAAAGCTGAATTTGGCCCACTGTATTGACTTTTACAATTAAGAACAGAGGCACAAATAACCTAGGAGCTGAGAGAAAAAAAAGAACCAAATATGTTGCTGTGGGGAAAATACACCCAACAACTGAAAAAATAACTGTATGAAAGAATAGATTAAAACCTGGAATACAAAACATTTATTTCTGTGTAAACATAGCATTTGGAATGTGTTTGTGCAATGCTATGGCAGCATTTCCCTTACAGATATATGTATGTTGAAGAAAAAAGACAAAAACAAGCTCGTGGTAAGGTGGGGTGAATCTCAGCAATAACCAGGTTCACTGCAGAGAAGTACACGCAGTAGTTTGGGGTCTTTTGTTTCAATAAGCCCTCTGAAGCTGGAATTTTCACAAGTGCTTTTAAATTAGCTCCGCACCCTCTTTGTTGTGTGAGGACAGCCTGTGTGTGCATCTATTACCCACATGATGAATGTCAAAAAAGGCAGAATGCAAATCCCAGCCGCAGCCAATTAAAGCCGGAGCGGCTGACGTGCCGGGGCGCTGCGGAGCAGGCGCGGCTCCCTGCTGGTTTCTGGCGAGCCCGAGCTCTGTGCTTGCCGCCGCGGACTCACACACATCCCCCACCCCAGCAAGGCCCAAAGCAAACACGGCATGCGCTGGGAGTTTGCCTCGCCAGGCTCCACCAAGGACCTGGTTTGTCAAATGCTGCACTCGAGGGAGTGCAGATCCCAGCACAGCTGAAGTGTGAGATCATTTCTGAACAAGATGGTCCCAAACGAGTGCTCCCCACTTGCTTGGATGCATAGCTCTGGGAGAAAAATCGTGTAAAAACCAGTTTGTACTGAGGCAAAACAGAACAAGCAACTCAAACCATCTAAAACACCTTAGAGTCAATGTGGGTGTCTCTATCTTCTTGAGCTCTGTAATCTTGTCATCGACCTCCTGCATCACCACTCACCTTCATTTTCATGCGTAATACTTGCAAATAGGATCCATTTTGACACAGTGAATTAATGGGAGACAGAAGGCTTTGCCCCAGTCAAGAAATCAAATAGTCATATCCCTCGGCTATAATACAGTTTACTTCCCACAAATTTAATAATACCTCCATGTAAAATTATACATACAAGCTTCCAACATTGTCTTTTCTTACCCTATCCCCAGGCATCATGTAATATTTGAAACCTCAAAGATATAAAACATTCCAGCTGCTCCAAAATGTTCAGAAGTTAACTCACAAGAGTTACTGTGGTCTTTACACTTTGTTCTGGAGCTTTTAGAGACAATAAACTGTTCGCAGACAGACAAGAGCAGGATTGCAGAACAGAAGAACAGCAAACATGAACTAATCACTCTAAGACAGCACAGTAAGCAGCAATTTATTTCAAGACTGGTTTAATCAAAACAGAACATCTCTGCTCCAGACATAACACTTGATCAAGAAAGCATTTTGCATTTGGATCACCTTAGGTGGAGGAAGAAACCTTTAGGTAATAAACAACCCTTTCCCTATGGATATTTCATATCGGTATCTCTTCTTCTACGCCTATATTTTAAAATGGTCCAAAGTTCTGTTGCACAGGTTGCTTTTCTGAGAAAGGAAATAGCATTGGACAAACAGTCAGAAGCATCCAGGGGAACCCCGGTACTTACAAGTTCAGATTTTATGCCCCTACTTTTTGATTCAATGTTCCCAGGAAACAGGCTAGTGATGTGGGAACCTTGTGGCACTGATGTCTCATGTTCGGTGACAGCTGTGAAACTAAAATTTGCATCTCTTTTGCTAACAGCAGCCAAGAGGAATTAGGTACAAATGGATAAAGGCATGCTTAACCTCTTACTGGAAGCTAATACATCATTGTTGTTTGCTTATACAAGTGCCTACCTTCATAAAAGACCATCACACACTCACATCTATATATCCAGCTCCAGCAAAAGTTTCTGCACATTTGTAGTGATGGGCATTGCTCCTCTACAGGTGGTAGTAGGAAGTCAATTAAAGGAGTACTGACGCCTGGGCCAAATAAAGAAGCCAGAAGTAGAAGTTGGAGGCTGCTTGGAAGGGATGGTGAGCAGACGATGAGACCTGCCTTTCTGCAGGCTACCAGTGGGAGCAAGAGGAGTTACTCATTGCCTCAGGGACATTTCAGCAAAAGTGTTGCTTTCTCTGTCCTTCATGAAGCTTTGAAATTTCTCTTGCTCAGGAATGAGCATTGGTTTTTGGGTGGACCATGGTGGTGCCATCGGCGGTGCCCCAGCACAGGTTTTTCCCTTCTGTGGCCTGTCCTAACTGAAATGGAGGATCAGAGAGTTCACAATGAGATGAGAGCAAAACCAGAAGAGACCTGTTGTTCCCCAATGCACACCTACAAGGCCAAGGCTTCAATTTACTCAGTACTCTGGGTGGATGCACCTGGGGTAGAGGAATGTTATTTTTTATCATCTGCAATTATAATGCTTCACTCCAATCTCCACACCTTAAAGCATCGATTTGGCTGTAAAAGTAAAGACACTGTCTGGCCCTGCTCTATTCCTAAAACTTCTCTGCAATTTAAGGTCTCTGCTGTCTGGCCTCCAATGCAGTCCCCTGCTGGAACCAGCAGCAGCAGCAGCAGCAGGCCTGGGACAGGGACAGTCTGCGAAGTCTCACCAGGTCCAGCATCATGGCATGATGCTGGGGCTGCTAGAGGAAAGAGGAAGGGAATGACACAAGGGCCTCTTGACACAAGGATGTTCAGTCAGCAGCTAGGGCACAAAGTTAGTACATTGCTGTAGAGGCATGGAAAGCCTTTTATGCATTGTCTGTATGAAAATTGTATTGCTCTTCTCCCAAGCAAAAGCTGTTTTTATGACTTTTGCAGCTCCATAATGTCACACAATTAATGCGTTCATCCTGGGTGTGCTGGTTTTGTCTGGAGTAGACTTAATTTTCTTCACAGGGGCTGGCGTGAGGCTGTGTTTTGGTCTTATGTTGGAAACAGGTTGATGATATAGAAATGTTTTTGTNGATGATATAGAAATGTTTTTGTTGTTGCTGAGCAGTGCTCAGGCTGCTCAGCAGGCATTTCTGCTTTTTGTACTGCCACTCTGGCAAAGAATTTGGGGGTGCTTGGGAGGCTTGGAGGAGGCACAGCCAGGACAGGTGACCCAAACTGACCAAAGGGATATTCCAGACCCTGTGGGACCATGCTCAGTGTATAAAGTGGGGAGAAGAAGAAAGGANCTTCTGGCTGGGGTTAAACCACAATATTGGGCCAACCAGAAGGCTGGATACCTGCCGTCTTCCAGGGGCATCTTCTGGTGCCATCAGCCCCTCATCCATTCCACTGCATTTTGGACGAGCTTCCCAGAGAAGTGACACAGGCAAACTTCCCACTGCAGACAGTGACAGAGGTTTTCACTGACAAGTTTGTTGTGTTCGGTTACTGTTTCCATTGATGCTTTCACAGATCCTAAGTTAATGTGTTTTCTCCTGTCAAGTGCAATGACCTGCATTAACCTTTTTCATGCAAATCAATCATCTACTTATTTCCCTCTGCACATGTTGCCTTCAACAACAGATTGATAATGAGAACACACAGACAGACAGAAACCATATGATTAGGCCTTCATCTCAGAGGACATTGTAGTATCTGTCTTGATTTTCCTCCCTTTATCTCTGTCCTTAAGGAAGGATATCTCCTTTTTCAAGGATAAAGGAAAAGAAAAGGAGAAGCAGGGGAAAAGGCTGGCTTCCTGAAATTTGGCCCATTGCAGAGTTTTTATGCTCAAGCTCAGCTATAAAAATAATTTCTGGTACTCACGTACAAGGCTACAGTCACAGATAATTGCTTGTCTTGGCTGCTGTATCTCAATGATCTCCCAGACTGTCATACCATGGGGCTGTGGTGCCTGGCATCTGTTGGCTGGATGTGTTTGAGCACTCACACTTTGAGAGTGTCATATTTTAAATATGCCTTTGTCTCCATAAAAGGGAAAAAGTAGTTTCCTGACATGTCAGTGAAGCCTCAGAAGGAAATTTTTTGAAGGCAGAAGTGGCAGAGGGAAGGTTAATGAAATGTGTGAGGCAACAGAAATAATTTTCTATTTGTCTCCAGTGCTAGTTGGGCATTTACATTGAAGCAAATGAAAAAAATTAAGAATTAGTAAAGCCTTAGACACCAGACATTGAATCAGAATTGTAGTGCTGGAGCAGAGCTGCCTGGAGAATATTGCACAAGCTAACCACCTGATTGCTATTGGGGTAGAACATGGATTTCACACAAGATTTCTCTCTGCAGCACTGCTCCTTTTGTTCACAGTTTGCCTAATTCAGCACTTTTGTTAGTGGGAAAACAGTCTTATACTCTCATTGTTGCTATTTTAATGCATAAACTTGCACTCCTCTGACAAAGGGGTGGGGGTACAGAAAGCACACCTATGGCTGCATAATCAGGCATGGTGCCTTCAACAGGAGTGATGCATGGCCCAGTAACCCTTCTTGCTGGTCATGGCTCGTGTCTCCAGTAGCATCCAAGGGCAAGTGCTGGCCAGGGAATGACACCTGCACTAAATGTTCAGGGATGGGCCAGTCTGTGCCAGGGTACCGGAGCTGCTGCCTCCCCAGTGTGAGTAATGCAAGACATCTCTCTCCTGCTGCTCATTTCTGGAGTCCTGCCATAGATCTGTGCATGTACAGCAGCACCTGCAGCTTAGAAACTTATTTAAAAATGTAAGATGAGGGCTTATTATTTCTGGTACTTCTGTGTTCCCTTAGGGCAAGGGAGATACCTAAAAACTAAATATACAGCTCAGTAAGACCAAAGAATTGAGAAATACAAAGCCATGTTTGATGGGAATGTACAATTGTTTGGCACCTGCTACCAAAGTTTTATCATACCAGGAAAAAAAGGAGGAAGAAGAACATGTCAGGGAACACCTTCAGTCTGGAAACACATAAATCATACAGCTAAACGGCTCACAAATACCACTTCTCTTTAATGCTGTTGACAAGAAATCCAGGACTCATCTAAAATACATGTTATTCAGAAATAACTCATGAAGTAATTTTTGCAAATTATCTTTTTTCTCACAAAGGGTTTGTAACAACTGCTGTTCAAAATTGTTTTGCTGTGTTTCACCCAGCTAATGAGCCCAAATCACTGCTTTGGTCATGGCAAGGGTTAGAGTGCTGTAGCAAATTCATAATTTCAAAAACAGTTTCCCAACACTGTAGCAAATTACTGACATAATCCCTGCACATCTGCAATGTGGATCACAACCTCCATTTTCAGAGCCAAGCAGTGCTGCTCAGAACCAGTAGTCAGAAGCCATGGCAGCTCATCTCAAAGCCCCACAGCCCGGCTATCACTGCCCCCCACCTTGGGAGCTCCACTGGAGGAGCCAGTGGGACTGCTGGAGCTGGACAGCACAAAGGTGGTGTTGCCAGTGCAAGGCCTGAGGGGTTGTGTGTTGTCCAGCTGATTCCTTGTGCGGACACCACAAGCTTACCAGACGGTCATGGAAAGGAGGGATAACACACACCTCTGCTCCTTGTTGCCAAACAACAGGAAAGCCCAAAGCACAGATGCTCAGCTCAGGGGACACTTGCCAGACCAGCAGACTGGAGCTGTTGGGTGTCTTGAGAAACTGTGAAACACTGCTAATATTTACCTGAGCTCAGATTATCAGAGGGCCAAATGTAGAGTGGGATCATCCACAAGAGAGACCCAAACCTGCTGATAATGGACTCCAATACTTCTGGCAGTAATTTCGTTCCCTACATTTTATATAAGATCCCGATGGAAATCTTATGAAAAGTAACTGAAAACAAGTGATGGATGATAAGAAAGAATCAAATGAAGGCTGAAACAAAGCAAGGTAGATTTTCTGCTTCTTCTCTCCTATGCTCATATAAAGAATGGCATACTTTAAATTGTGAAACCATTTCTTAAGCAGTTTATCTCATAAAACTCATTATGCAGCTTAAGTTTAAAAAAGAGAATATTTAAATTATAGTGCCCTTCTCTAGAACTGCTTTGAAAATTACTGGGGAAAGGCATTATCCAGGAGCTACACGTTCCTCCACCATTAAAGGAAAGAGCTTCACAGGATCCAAAACAATAACTGAACTACATTGTGGACAAAGATAAAAACTATCATTACGGTAAAACATTTAATTTAAAAAGCCATTTTTATGTGCCAAAGTTTTGGCATTGTTATACGCTTTCATTATGCAGAGCACACACCAACTTCCCATCAAATGGGATTATAAAAAAACTTCTTTTCTGGAAAGGTTAATTTATGATTGCCCATGTCAGAACCTTTGCATGTGTGTCTCAAAGCTGCTTCATTCATTGCTGAATACTGGATTAGATCAGCAACTCATCCACTACCACAATTTTCAAGCTACTACTCCAAACAAGTATGATAAAAAGGAATGCAAAATCAGCTTAGATTCTGCTTAAAGAAACTGATTTTTGGACGTATTTAACATGCTCATATTAGTAACTATATACTCAGCCAATAAATTCTCCTTCTTTGTCCTGAAAGTTTATCCATCCCAGCATGGAGATCCCTAACAAGGACATTATTTTCAAGATATTAGTCAACACTGAAACATCCATTTCAATTGAAGCTACTTTAGTAGCCTCACTAGGTAATGAAGTGGTAACCCCTGTTACTAGCAATGTAGTTGTCACGAGATGCTTGCCTTGGCCATGAGACTGACAGGGAATGTGTGAGAGTATTTGCTGTACATCCATCTTCAGCTATGCAGGAACTGAAAAATGAGCATTAACAAAATCACACTTTCTTCAATACTTGAGAATTTAACACTAGCAAAGCTACCAGCAAAAATGGCTAATTATCAGATTAGTTCTTTAAAAACAGAATGTCATTATTAATCATCCTGATCACACAGAAATGCTCAAACTGAATATATGGTTCTCTCTACAAAGCCTCTGTATAAAGCCTGCCTTCATAACATTTCTCACTGCTTCATTCAATATTTCTACCGTACAAAGAATTAATTAGTATTCTTACAGATGTAAAATATTTTTTATTTTTAACTTCTGCGGAATGTTATTTTTGTACAGGCATAATTACAATGAAATATTTTTGCTTACTTATTTTACTGCACACTAAACATAGCTGGTTTTAAATTTCACATAGTAAACCACCCCAAAAGTCCATTTGAAGACATTAGTGCTACAACCAAAACATAAAACTTGTCTCATATTTTTCTTGGCCTGAAGTATTTAGATCTGAGCTTCAATTGGCAAATGAGTCATCCCTTGTCTTGGGTGACTCTCTCCTATGTCTTTGATTTATTTCTTAGGATGGAAAATCTTCACTGAGAAGAAACTGACTCTCAGAGCAGAGCTAAATTACAGATCTGAAATGAAAGCTGCATATTTGAGATTTTGGCTGTTGAGACATTGTGCCTCTGCTTCTGCAGTTGTGATGCTCATAATGGAAAGGTATGCAGAGGACAAGGCTTACGGGATGGGTCACTGTGAGTGCCAGGGGCCTGTGGATATGGGCACTCAGTGGAAATGACTCAGAGAGAAGGCTGCCAGGCAGGAGTGTGACCATTGCTGCAGCCATCTGCTTCCAGCAGGCTCACAAGCTTCCTGGCAGACTTTCCCAGAGGTCAGTGTTTGCCCAGGTGCAGCAGCCAGAGAGCAAGGGAAAGCTGGAGCCGCAGAGGTTCACTGCATTGCATCACTGTCCTGTTGCACTGCTGTCATACTGCTGGGCTGCAAAGACAAATTTGGAGCAGAGGGGATGGATTTACAGTTTGTGTGGAGGTCTCTGGTGAGGTTTAGTAGCTGAGGGTATACTTTTGTCCTTTTGATCTTTTTGTCTTTTGTATGGAAATAACTTCAGCCTCAAAAAAATGCCACCCAAACAAAAACCCAAAAATGCAGCACCCCAATATCTGAAAATTATTTTTGAAATAGTTCCTGCCTGCCTAAAACAAATCCCTGAGAACTAAACTGTGTAATTCCACCTTTGGGCATCTCAGGCTTGTTATATCCTGTATATTTATCCCGATCTACTCACTGCTTGCATTAAGCCAGTATTAGTCTGGTATGCTAAATGTAGAGAACAGAGAGTGAGTATGACCAAATATTAAACATAACTTCTATTTATGTATTTTCAAGTGATCAAGTTAATCTGTGTGTACATCTTGAGTATGACAGTCACTAATCTGCCCCAGCAGTTCAAACCAGCCCCTTTAAAGGAGACACTGTGCACCTAGAAGGTGCAGAGAAGTGATTCTGCACAGATCTGTGAAGATAACAATAACTGCCATAAGGCTTTACGGTAACTTCTTAAACATAGGGCACCATGAAAATGGAGCAGATCATGAAAGACATTCCAGCCTAACTTCTAGCAAAGCTCGTGAATGGGTTCTTGCTAAGAAATGTGAAAATACAGAAGATGATGACAAAGTGACTCAAGCAGAAAGGCTGGATTATAATGCTATTCCTATTAATACCCTTGGTGATAAAGTAAGTTTTATTCAAGATTTGCACATAGCTGTACTATACATAAAAAATCCACATATTGCCTCGATAGAGTACTCCCTCTTTTAGCAGACGATAAAGCTGGAGTCTTGTCTCGGGTGCACATAGTTGTCTGTACGGGCATAGTTTGTCTGAAACTCTGGAAATAACCAAATTTTTGCCCATTTGTTTTTTATTACAGAATTAAAAATAAATAATCCCAGGATTTGGTAGGGTTTTTTGGTTGTTGCTTTGGGGTTCTTTTGAGACAGGAGTGCTGCATTATGAACTTTTGTATCTGTAAAGAGTGTGCTACAGCCAAACGGCTTGAATCTTGACAATAGATTATGTTTTGCAGATGATTTTGGAACACAGCATAAAGAAACACTATCTATTTAGAGATTAATAGAAAAGCAGGGTGAAATATTCTTCTAGGTAATGGTTCCATTTAGATGATAAACTGTGTAGCAAAATACACCATAGATAGTCATAATTTAATCCTAAAGATTGTAACAAATTCTGAATTACTTTTATTCATCTGCCAAAAGTGTTTCAGAATGATAAAAAATTCATTTTGTCAAATGTGAACATGCCTGAATACCAAACCATCCTCTCACAAGACAATTATGGCTTCATCCCGCTACTGAAAGGCTAAGCATGTCTATCAGCTATTATATTTTACTTCTAATAATTCTGACCTGAATACCAGCTCAATTAGAAAAATCTGACTTTACGTACATTGACATACACAAACAGTACATTCCTTGAAGAAAAAGTTGGGGACCAAAGCTTGCTTCAGCAAACTGATTTGTTATGGAGTTAAGAAATTATTTACCTGGGAACATCTTATAGTTAAGCAGGAAATTGGAAAGTGATTTCACGCCATCATATATGCAATCCCAGGCCTGATTGCACTTTATGAACTGAGTTAGAAATTGAAACAGGTTAATCTTGCTCTATTCTATCTTACTTTTTATGTTGCAGAAAAAATATGCTGGCCTTTCAATGTCTCAAGCTTGCCATCAAGCTTGGTAGCATTTCTTTATATCCATAATATTGTAGGCTGAGAAACACAGTAGTGTTTGTGTATGCGTCTTTTAAGACCTTTGCACCATTTGTATCCATCAAAGTACCATTTTAAATACTAATACGAAAATTACAATGACTGAACTTTCATTTTTGAAGAGCAGAAAGTAGACTTTGGTAAAGATGCATTTTGGAACAGACAGCAAGGAAGAATTAAGAATTCACCTTAGAACCAATGACATATAGAATACACGCATTCAACATGACAGACTGTCCTCTTCCCTGTTCCTGTATCACCCTCTGTACTCAACACCCAGGACAGATGTAGTCTGAATTCAGTCAGTCCACAGTAGGAAAATGAAATACCCTCTCCATTGTAAAGGGATCAGACTGTGATCACCTTCCTTCCCCCAGAAGCATCAGGCACCCCTTTTCTGTGGCTGGGGTACCTAGCCTTCCCCCACACATCAAACTGCAACCACACCAGGCTCCACAACAGTATATTCCTTCAGCTGTGGATGTTTCCCATTTCCCCTCTCCTAGTACATCCCACTGCAAGGTCTGGGATTGCTGGGATGTCTGCAAACTGTTGTCTTGGAATATTTCATTGTCTGTACAGATCTTCTCTGCATCAGGTGGCATGTTCCCACTTTCCTCCTAAACTCCATGGAATAAACACCTTGCTTTGAAATGGAAAATGCTGCACTAGTTGTACAGACACTGTACTGGGCAATGACTAGTTTCCAATAGTTGGAACTGGTAAAAAGTATTGCCCTGTGTTTACCTGAAAGAGAGCTCAATAAACTTTTAATTACTGTTGTGGATCTGGTTTGTGGGCTTTAGGGTGCTCAGCTGGCACCGATGTCTTTTCCCCAGATGAAGAATCAGTAAAATGGTACCCTCTGCAAACTTTACTCCGTGAGTCTTGCCACAATTTTTCCCTTAACTGCAATCTTTCCAAATGCAAAACTGTGCACTTGTGAAAATATGTCAGAAGATTGCAAGAGGTGAACACTGCTCTACACATCTTCTGGACAGGACACAAAGCCCTTTCTGAGACAACACTGCTTGTCACTATCAGATAGAGTTCATTAATTTGTGAATTTTATAGACAAAGGGACATTTTCCTATGCAAACCTTATTATGACAGGCTCTTTCCTCCCACCCTTTAGGAGATTGCTTCCAACGGGCCAGCAGGGATGCTCACTGCCACGGCAATCACAGCCACAGTCACTCATGTATTTTCACAGACTAAATGTTCAGAACATGTCCCTGAAGGGGATGTCTTTGAACATAGCTTAGTCAGAATTGTATTTAGCAACTCTCTTTTGACCCTGGAACATGGGGGACTTGAGTCAGCAAGTCTGCAATGACTGTGTTTCTACAGACTTCATCACTCAAAGAAAAGTCATGGACGACGTGATGTTTGAGAGAGATGCTTAATTATGGCATTAGAACATCTCCCCTCATTTATCAGCAAACAGCTTAGCAAAGACTACAGCTGATGTAGCAGTTGCCTTATTTGGTTTCTCTAAAGTTAAAAGCAGAAATCTAGGCCTTCCTTTCCTGCTTTAGATATAGTGGCATTTTAGAAAAGCTGTTCTTTTCCTGGCAGAAGCACATGATATATCAATAAATTAATTTCTTTTCCTCAGAGGTTACTGTTACATCTAATTGAAAATTGAATTTTACAGATAAAATATGTTTCTGAAACAAGAGGTGGAGGGCCTTTGATGCTGGGGACTTTTCTGCTCTGTTGTTTTTCCCTACAATCCAGGAATGAGAAGACCACTGTAGCTAAATCCAACCACTACAGCCAAGCACAAGCTGTTCTCTTTTTTTTTTTTTTGCTGTGGTGCCCCTTGTATTTTGAGCTACACTACTGCCCAGCACTGCAGTGCATATTCCCACACAACAGCTACCAGCTCCTGAGTCACTTGGAAATTGAAAACCAAGCTGTGATTCAGCAAAATGCCAATCAAACAGGAAAATAATATAATATGCAACACAGAGTAAACCACAAGTAACTCAAAACCCAAAGGACAATAAATGCTGAAGAAAATCACTACTTTTCTGTGGAAGAATATTCTTCATTAGAATGGTGTCATCCATCACCAGCAGTTAAAATAAAAAAAAGCTACAAACACATCAATATCTCAAGTGCTACTGCTTCTTTCTTTCTTCCTATATGCACAACAAGCTTATAATAGACAACCCTATTAGTGCTTGATTTTTACAATGCCTTGTTCCTGCCAGCCCAAGATTTCACTCTTTAAAAGCTTTTTAAAATGCAGGCTTCATTTGAGCATGGCTTTGGTCAAGCTGACAGTTACCTTGTGAAATTTCCAAGTTGGAGACTTTAGTCCTTTGCTGATTTCAGACAGCTTCCAGGTAATGAGAGAGTTTTAACCTTCCCCTTATCTGGCCCCCTTAGCAAAGCAGGAGAGACCAACAGCAGAGAGCACTCATGCAGGTTCCATGGTTAATCTTTCCTCTCACAGGTTCGTTAAGAAAACTCTGAGCCTCTAGTGAGCCTTGAAGGGAGCAGAGAGGAAATATTTTTTATTTCACTGATTAATTTCTGAGGACCCTGAAGAAGCCAAAAGGGTTTCCACACAAACTGGGAGGGTGCCTGATTAGACCAGCCCACTATTCCCAGCCATAAGCTTCTTCCACAGATTTCTTTTATGAAAAGCAGCACAGACCTCACCCCACGCAGCAAAACATGTGAACTTAACTCCTATGCACTGTCTAATTAGTCTCAGTGGAGAGTGAATCTCAAAATGTCAGCTCCTGCAAGTCATGCTGACCTATATCAGCTGAGAATCTGCCTTCTGAAGGCTCTCAAGAGGACATTAAATAGATTCAAGTGTGACATTCTCTATCACAGCTGCCTGTTCAAGGAGAGCTCTAGTGTAAAGGGTGAACAGGGAAGTTAGTGCAAGGTTGCAAACACTAAGTGCTTCAATGTCTAAACATTATCTTTTAGGGTATTTCTACTTCAGCAGTACCCCAGTCAGCACTGGGAGCTGACTGTGAGACACAGTCATTTCCGGCCCATATACAGAGCAATCTGCAACCCTGTGCACACAACCCTTGCTTTTGTTCACTTTCATCTTAGCTATTATTTTTTCCTTAGAGCTTTGGGTAATGAACTCAAAGATGAGAGAAACACCCTACTCTATCCAGAAAGAGCAAAATAAAATCAAGAGCATGGGGAAAGCATTTACAAGATTGTTCCATTATTTTTTGACGTAAGTTTTCAGAATGAGTCTTATCTCGGACCTTCTGCATGCCACACTGGGGTGACACGTAGCTTCCACCTGCCTCCATTTTGTGCTACCAGTGGCCACAGGCAGATACCCAAGTCAACAGCAGTTGCTGAAAGCCACAGCTGGGCTCCTGTCCTTACTACCCAGCTGAGTCTCTTTGGATAACAGCTCTTCAGAGTTTGCCAGACTGTCATGCTTTGCCACTGCCCACATGCAGAACAGCCGCACTCTTTTGCATCACGCCCAGCAGCATTGAAAAAGGACTCTGCTGCTGTGGTTTCCTTATAAAGCATACTTCATGTCAGGAGCTGCTGCAAACTCCTTGTCTCCAGCTGGTGCTGGTGATATTACGTTTGTTGTAACACCTCTCACAATTCCATCATTCCAGACGAACAGCACCCAGAATTTCTCTCTAGCTTCTCCAAAGCACAGGTAGCAGGACTGAGCTGTGCCTGCATCTCTCATCCACCCTGAGTAATAGGATGGGGAAAAAGAAAAGAAACCCTCCCCTTCCTTCCTGCCTCTGTACTGGGTCCCTGCCTGCCTCAATTCCAGTAGCAGCGAAATGGCACTCAGCTGCTTCTTGGTGTGCCAACAGCAAAATTGCTGTTTAATATCCATGGGAGATGGATCTAAATCAAAGAGCCCAAACCCAGAGCTGAATCCCCCAGCAGCATGGTGCTTACTGATCTGGGGTCTTTCTTCCATGTGCCACCAAGGCTGAAGATGCTCTGCTGCAAGCTAAGGCTACAAAAATTGGTATTCTACTTCTGAAACCAACTAATTTCTCCTCCTTGACTAGAGAAATGAAGGAGATTACACAATTTTTAGAAAGAGGGAGAAAAAAGGAACTTCAGTGCCCCAGGCAACAGTGATAAAGCAGATGGTGAGATGTGCTGCGGGGAGAGATAACCACAAGGATTATAACAGCAAACCATGAGCCCTGACTATTATCAAATAACTACTGAAGTATTTGTCAGAAAGAAGGATTTGTCTGAAATCCGGTGACATACTAAGGCTGAAATTTATAAAAGCAGTGCTTTGTCAATGCTTCCACAAGGAATATAGACACAGCAACCGTCAGAAAAAAACAAGAGTCGGCTGAGTACATTCAATAGGCTACATTTAAAAGGATTTTTGGTGTCAAGTTCCAACAGCCAGTTTAAAAAACTGGAGACCTATTACCTCAACAGCTTGTGGGAAATTAGCCTGGATAATGGCCACTTATGCTAATACTTGCAAAATGCCCTTGTGAAATACAGAATGCCTACCCAAAACCACCTGGACACCCGTACGGGGGAGCAGCAGCAGCAGATGCTTTTCTCTTTAAGACCCAAAGGCTCAGAGCATTAGCAGCTAAGCTTTGCCTGGGCTTCATTTAAATAAAGAGTGAGGGTGATTTTTATGGGAATCGTGCCCTCTGTTGATGCAGGTGAAACACTCTACTGAGATGGTGTTGCTGGCTGAGGTACGGCTGCTTCATTCAAATATGTCCATAGCTAGGAAAGGGTTGGTTTTGTTTGTTTGCGTAGGTTTTTAATGATAATTTTCCAAATAACCCCACAAGAGACATCTCCTGACAAGGTCTACATAGAAATGCACTAACCTGGAAAAGTTTTTCTGGTCACTACTTAGGAATTTCCGTCCTGGGATGAGCGTGAGGAGAGCAGGCCCACGTGTCCACCTCCCTCTGGTGACTATACCCCTGAGAGAAGAATAACAGTGTCTTGAGCAAACAGGAGCAGACAAGGCCATGCACTGCCATGTGCACAAGTTGCTCCATTTGCAGGATTTCAGTGCCTGAGCTAGAAAACAGAGCAAGAATGAGAAGACTAAAAACAAATTAAATTTATAAAATATATTAAGGCTTCACAAAGTATCTGTATTTCCTCATTCGTTCCTTCAGACATTTGTCTTTTCCAAATCATACTTCTAACAAATATTGTCTCCCCCCAAAAATCGGAGGAGGCAACGAAACTGTCCAAATGTGCTATGCTGTATTCAGAATACAGAACACAGAATACACATTAATTTTCCTTTAAGGGTGCTCTTTAATCAAGGCTCTCTAAGCAAGTGTTTTATCTCCCTGGTGTGTAAGGCTGCATTACATTGGCTCAGGTTAGATGTGACATTAAAACATTGGGGCAGCCCCTCCAAGCGCTCTTTTTGGCCTTCTACCCTGAAGACTTTTCTAACAAGACCCAGGTGTTCTGTTCATTAGGGAGATTTCTAATGGCATTCACTCCAAGTCTTTATAAAGTCTCACTGCTTTGTGCTGGTTTTGGATCCCTTTATTCTACATACTGCTAGATCCTTTTTCATGTTTTCATGCTTGCTGGAGCTGTAAGCCACCCTTCCCAGCAACCAGCCATAGATGCATTATTTAATACCCTATGATATGTATATTTTCTATTTTTGTTTTTTAAAAAATTCATTACAAGCAGTGATTTCGAATCTTGGTACAATTCTTGGATGCGAGTTTCAAGCAGATTGACTGCAGGGTATGTGCACAGACACACACTTGGATGGAAAAAGATCTAAGGAGTTCTGTAAAGACCTGCTATTTCCATCTCAGAAGTGAATATGTTATCAGAGATCAAGACATAAAGCTTGGGAAACCGCTAGTATGGTTCAGACTTACAAACTTAAAGCCAAGAAATCTGGCATGTGCCCAATAACAATACTGGCTGATTCTCAACAGAAAGAGAAAAAATCTCATAAGGATTCAGGAAACTTTGGAAATGTTAATTAAATGTTGAAGCTAAGATTTTAAGTCAATGCACTTAGCCTGACCCCCTGTTTGCATTGCTGCCTCTGCCTTGCAAGAAAGAGCCATCTGTCATGCAGCTGCACTGGCTTTCCCAGGCCTCACCATGTCTCCATGGGGAGACAATATTCATCACCTAGTGCCCACATGAAGTGTCCGTGAAAGGGACAGGGGGGGAAAACACCTTTCCCTCCTGCGTTTCTTACCCACCTTGTCCTGGGGTGGCTGGGACTGCTGTCCCACAGCCTGGGGATGGGTCCTGCTCACCCTGCTCAGGTAAGAAACATTAACATGGAGGGAGTTCCCAGGCTCAGGTCATACTCCTGCAGATTTACCATAGACCAAAGAGAAAAGGAATACCAATTCCTAACCCTTAGAGACTCCAATACATGCATATGGGGAGACCTTATGGCATTTCAGTACTTAAAGGGGAGCTGTAAGGAAGACGAGCACAAACTTTCTAGCAGGGTCTGTTGTGACAGGACAAGGGATCGTGGTTTTAAAATGAAGGAGGTTCAATTTAGATAAAATACAAGAAATTGTTTACAATGAGGGTGATAAAACACTGGCACAGGTTGCACAGAGAGGTGTCCCTGGTCATGGTAAGGGGTTGCACTGGAGGATTTTTAAAGATCCATTCCAACCCTAACCCTTCTGTGATTGTATGATTACAGACAGAAGTGTACCCTGTGATGACAGCTTCAGTGGGCACAAATAATGAAATCCAAATGGATCCTAAAAGCTCACCATTGCAATGAGACCATACAGTACCACTGAAAGCCCCACTGCAGAAGGATTACATCACTCAAACTAGCTCAAATATCACAGGTGCTTTTGGAGGTGGCGCAGGAGCACAGCAGCAAGGGGTTTGTTCGTAGAGGACAATTATAGATGCACAATTTCTTGGTTTCTTGCTCAGCTTGTCATGGTTGTGTACTTTATCTAGAAATGGATATAATCAAATAGTATATTCAACACCAATTGTTATCACAGAGCCCACTTACATTTGTTTAGGATAGATAATGATAATATACCATGCTACGTTGTGCGCCATTAAACATATCCACTGGTGTGGGGTCCACAGTCGTTGTCATCACCTCGCAAATACATGTACTGCTTTATTTACAAGGGTTTGACATAAGAGTAATGTATAAGAGGAGAGTGTGCTAGAGGCAAAACAGGCTTCTCAGCTAAACCTTTGCCTGAGAGGAGTCTGATCAAACATGCTTTCCCATGTTCTGTATTAACTGGCTGATTTCTTTTTAACCCTGAATAGTAAGATAGTCTCTGGGAGTCTAAAAATCTCATAGAATAATTAGTCATAACTTATCAACTTACCTCATCAATATATTCATTAGTTTCACAGATTGGAAGAAAAACCTGGGGGTTTCTAATCCAACTCCCTGCTTGAAACAGAGTTGATACCAAAATTACATGAGGTTTTTCATGGCCTCACGCAAAAAGGTTTTGTATATCTCCAAGGACAAGGACCCCACAGCATCCCTCAACAGCCTGTTTCAGTGTAAAGACTGTCACAATGAGGAACCCCTTCCTAGTACATAATCAGAATTTCCCTTGGTGCAAATTGTGTCCTTTTATCCTGATACCTTGGAAAAGGCTCTGTCTCCATGTCCTCTATGACCGTCATTAGGTACCTGGAAACAGCAACTAGATCCCTGCCACTAGATCCCCTTTCAGGCTTTTTACCTCCCTGGTGAACTTGGTTCACCTCCCAGGAAAGGCAAATTCGGATGTGTTATGTCACTCCTGGCCTCTTGCAGAGTGCTCACTGAGGTGAGAGGAAATGCATTTCCATTCACCTAAACTGTCATTTTCAAGCCAACTCCTAATTACAGCTGTCTATCAGAAAGATTGATTTTAAACATCAACTGTTTTCCTCAATAGCCATGATTCCTATTCTCGTCCCACATGAGGAGCAGCAAAACAAGCAGAGCACAAACCACTGTTATTTTTGCTGCTTCTAGCTCAGCCGAACCCAGGAAATGGAGTTTCTCTAGGGACAGGACCACCCTGTGAGACTGCCAGGCCAAGGAGTTGTGGTTGTGGATGGAAAAACAGGAGTCTTCCATGTAGAGGGTTTTCAGAACAGCTTGTGCTTTTTCTACACCAGTACTGATCTGGTTCTCCTTTTGTTTGCCTCACAGTAGGAAAACACTGAGAAAAAAACCTGGGCACTTGATTTATAAGCTTTTTGAAGAAAGGACTGCCTTTCTTACACTTTCCATATAGCACCAAACAAGATGCCAGATCTTAAACAAGGGATTCATAAATAGGTAGGTGTATTACTAGGCACATCAGAAAATAGTACATATATAAAAGAGCCTCAAACTTGTCTTGCATTCAGAGCCGTCAATGGCTCAGCACTCCTCTCAAAAGAAATCCTGTTAATTTTAACATTGGGTTACGAACACGGGCCTCTTCCCTATTTAACTTAGAACAGATGAGGCATCTCTGCATCAGCTGTTCACACTGCTGCCTGTGTTGTAAATGCCAGGGTGATCAGATTTCTCCTGCTTTTTTAGGTGTTTCCACTACAATTTCCTAAAATAATAAAAATGTTTATAAATTACCCAGTAGTATTACCAGTGGTCATCATTTTTAAAAGGAGATTAAAAAGCTGACTAAACTGCTTTTGGGACAGCTCTGTTTGCATTATCTGTGCCCTTTTCTGACCATGCAAGTGGGCGAGTGCATTGAGAATCACTGGGTGCAGGAAGCCCTCTCCTCCTGCCCCCTGCTTGCATGGGGCCGGGCTGGCTTCCTATGCCTCCGCACTCCTGGGAGGCATGAGGAATAGCCATGTGCTCCTGCTACATTTACACCAGAGGCTTGCCACCCTCACACCCCTGAATAATTATTCATATTATTCTTTGCGAAGGAAATAATCTCTTGGGATGACAGTAGCATATATCTATGCCTTATTTGGCATATGATAGGAAAAATTAAGTACCAGCAGGCTTTTCAAAATGGGAATTGTTTCATCTCATGTCCTCTATAGCTCTTTCTTTTACTCGAGCTTTTTCTAAAGAACAGATGAGTGCTAATGGTGCCCACACAACAGTGCAGCACAGAAAACATTGTAGGTAACCACAGTGTGTGCTTGTGTCCAAGAAGGCCAATGGTATCCTGGGGTGCATTAGGAAGAGCACTGCCAGCAGGTCGAGGGAGGTAATCCTGCCCCTCTGCTCAGTCCTGGCCACATCTGGAGTGCTGTGCCCAGTCCTGGGCTTCTCAGGACAAGAGAGACATGGAGCTCCTGGAGCAGGTCCAGTGAAGGGCTACGAAGATGATTAAAGAACTGGAGCATCTCTCTTAGGAGAAAAGGCTGAGGGAATTGGGCCTGTTCCCTCAAGAAGAGACATTTGAGAGGGGACCTCATCAATGTCTGTAAGTATCTGAAGGGTGTGTGGCAAGAGGATGGACCAGGCTCTGCTCAGTGGTGCTGAGCAGTAGGACAAGAGGCAACGGGCAGAAAATGATGGACAGGAACGTGAACATGAGCAAGAACTTCTTTACTGTGCAAGTGCCAAGCACTGGAACAAATTGCCCAGAGAGACTGTGGAGTGTCCATCACTGAGGATACTCCAGAACTGTCTGGACACAATCCTGTGCCACGAGCTCTAGGAGGCCCTTCTTGAGCAGGGAGGCTGGACCAGATGACAGCTGTGGTCCTTTCCGACCTGACCCATCCTGGGATTCTGTGATTCTATAACCTTTCAAAAACATTTGCTTTCCAACATCACCATCTCCTCATGTTTTGTGGTGTAAGTGCCCACTTACGTAACCAACAGACATGGTCATGTGTCAGTATTTTTTCTTAAGCCATGCAGAGATCTTGAGAAAAATCACAAGAATTAGGCCAAATTCTAAATACTGGTCTCAAAAACCCATGAAGTTACAGGTCCAGTTAGAATTTGGCTTCAGTTTGCGCTTGAGATTGTTCCATAACCTAAGATCTGTAGCAGCTGAAATTTCTGCTTTTCCTCTAACTGGCCCTTATTACAGCACTTTGGTCAACACAGGGGCAGGTTGCTTGATGAGGCTGTGAAAATACCCATATCCATGTATGGAAAGGTTTGGAGAAACCCATGCTTGGTGTTGAGCAGGGATTTGACCACAGACCCCTGTTCTCTGATCTGAAGTCTGCTGTGGCTCCAACACCTCCTTCCGATTCCCCCAGTTCCAGCTTGATTCCCAAGGCATTTTCTGTAGTTTCCTCTGACATGCACTGGAATGAGCATCACTTGTGCTTTGGTGTGATGTCCCATTAGCATGTGCCCAAACTCTGTGGCAAAGGCACATCAGCAATTTCTGGAGATGGCGGGGCTCATTATATTTGTTGTCAGCTCTTCAATCAACACAGCCAGCTGCTGGTCAGGAGGGAGACAACAAGCGTGGAGGGCTGTAAGCCCTTAGCAGGCAGCTCACTGCACTACCCTAGAAGGGAAATGCGTGAGGGCCAAATCCCTAGATAAGCAACCTACTTCGTGGTTACGGTGAGGAAAAGAGCCACTCCCAGGGTGCTTTGCTTGTCTATGGAGATAACCTGTGTCCCGTTGGCTGATTGATTCCCACCCCACCCCCTGCCTTCCCCATATAAACCCCCTGCTTTTACCCCTGAACTCAGGGGAGCCTTGCTTCTAGCCCCCTTCATAGGAGCTGCTGAATAAAGCTATCCTTGTGGAATTTGCCAAGTGAGGATCCTTGTCTTTCTGTCCCCTGGTTCTGCCTGGGTGGTTTCATACNGTGAGGAAAAGAGCCACTCCCAGGGTGCTTTGCTTGTCTATGGAGATAACCTGTGTCCCGTTGGCTGATTGATTCCCACCCCACCCCCTGCCTTCCCCATATAAACCCCCTGCTTTTACCCCTGAACTCAGGGGAGCCTTGCTTCTAGCCCCCTTCATAGGAGCTGCTGAATAAAGCTATCCTTGTGGAATTTGCCAAGTGAGGATCCTTGTCTTTCTGTCCCCTGGTTCTGCCTGGGTGGTTTCATACGAGCTGATTTCACAGAGCCGCTATCACTTGTAGCTGAGAAGTTGCTACACTTGCTGAAGTCGCCCTGGGGAAGTTGCTCAGGCCCCTGGAAAAACCTTTCCTTGGTGGGATGCTTTCTCTAGGGAGGTCGCAACCCCTGGATCGTCCAGCCCTGGACATCCAAAAGCGACAAACAAGCAGAACTGTTTGCTTTTGGGGTTTTTTTAAGTGTGGGAGGAACTTCTATTTAAAAAAATGATGATGTCTTGATGACTACATTAGTCTAGATTTCAAAGAAGAAAAACACCATCTTTAAGCTATAACAACCCAGGAGCTAAGCTTGTTTCTTGCTTTCATTGTTGGTCAGAGCTCAGCCTGGGGCTGAGGCCAGAGACCTCCCCTATTTTCGTGCTCTCTGGCTTTGCTTCTCCTTCTTTCCCCTTTATTCATCTTCAGACACTCATATACACATTTCTGAAACTGTTATGGTTGCTGTAACACCCCTTTCCTGCTCACCTACCTCTGCCCTTTCCCCTTTCAAGCCCTCTATTAATAACCCTCTCCTTCATGACTCTATTATAGTCCCCAACATCAGAAACACTGCTCCAGGCTGTGTTTTACTCTGCAGAAATCAAAGAGCTCTTCTTCTCAGGCCCACATGCCACTATCTCTGGTTATTCCTACTGGTCTTCATTTTCCACAGCCTCCACTCCCTTTACAAAGCTGCCATGACAAGAAGTGCAGATAGCACTTGACCTGAAGCTGTGAGGCCACTCAGTCCTCTTTTGGAACTAATGTCTTCTCAACAGTGATATTCAGGGGGAAAAAACATCCCCTTATCATTTCCCCATGAAAACTAGAACCTGTAGAGCAGATGTTTCAGTGAGCTACACACCATGATGATTAGATCAGAAAACAGTAATTGCAGTCTAGCAGTATGAAACATGCATAGTAGTTAATTATGACAGCTTTTTATGGACTGAAGTAACTGGGCCATATTATAGGGCTTTCTTTGTTTTCCTAATCATCAGTCAAGTCCTTGATAAGGTGAAAAATCAGCTTTCTTTTAAAATATTCAGTTCCTTTTCTATTCAGGCTCTATTGAGCAACCAGCATTAAAATTACATTCCTTAACTGTGCTTAGATTAGAGCACCAAAAAAAAAAATACCGAAAACATTACATTTTGAAGAAGAACTTCAATAGCTCCAAAACTATGTGTTGGTACTTAATTTAGTGGCAGCAGAAATACCTGCAACTCCATTTTTTCTTATTTGTATCAACTACACATCAGTGATGCTTCTATGCATTATATGCGTCTAGTAATTATTCAGTTTGCAGTTACAGTTTATAAAAAAATACAGTTAGGTAGCCATACTATCCAGGAGACATTCAAAAGTGGCTTAAAAGGGCCAATTATTAGATATATTTCAAAATGAAGTATTAGTTTCTGTGGGCCTGCATACTGCTGATAGCAATCACTTCAGGAACAACCACCTCTAACATGCAAGCTAGCTACTTGTAAAATGGCAGCACTGCTTATTTGGGAATCTTCCAGAAGTGATGAGCCACAGTTTCAGTGTGATTCTACACAAGCTAAGCTTAAAGTTCCCTTAATCTTCTTCAGAATTTGTCAGATGCAGAATTAGGTCTGTATTGTTTTATTACTTGAAATCAGTAATGTAGTCCAAGTAAGGCTTCTGAGATGCTGAATGGGGCAGATCTGTTACAAAAAGCACATGAAAGGGTATCTGTGTAGAATCATAGAATCATTTATGTTGGAAAAGACCTTTAAGATCAGGNTTGTGCTCCAGAGCCTTCACCAGTTCCATTGTCCTTCTCTGGTCTTGTTCCAGCATCTCGACGTTTTGCTTGGAGTGAAAGGCCCAAAACAGGGCCTGAACACAGGATTCAAGGCGTGGCCTCACCAGTGCCAAGTACAGAGGGAGGGTCACTGCCCTGGTCCTGCCGGCCACACTATTGCTGATACAAGCCAGGATGCCACTGGTTCCTTTAGCTAACAGTGTGTTTTACAGAGAACGATGGAGACATAAAGAGGAATAAGTATTTGGTGCAATGAAGTTGTGTTGGTTTTTTGGTGTTTTGATAGCAATCTGAGGTATCTCAGTGAAGAGCTACCCCATCTCATGGTATTATTTCAGCTGAATGAGAAATTTGAACAGTCCAAGAGGACACTAGTGATAACAATTGGGTACTGCATAGAAATTCTTTAACATAACCACACCAAGTTAGATGGGGCTTTCCGCAACCTGGTTTAGTGAAAGGTGTCCCTGCCTACAGCAGGGTGTTGGAAACAGATTATCTTTAAGGTCGCTTTTAACCCAAGCCGTTCCGTGGTTCTTTGATAAGCAGAGGTGGTAAACTCTGGCCCCTCATTTCAATTCCCATAAATAAGGGCTGGAAAGATGGAGATATTTTTCTGCATTGAGCACAAATGACCACAAAAGCACAAGTAAAGTATTGCTTTTGTCAACTCTGTGTGCATACAGATCACAAAAAGGACTGAGGAATGCCTTTTTGTTGAGCTATAAACCACAGACCCATATGTCTATTGACATCCTTTTGAAACGTTAATCAAGGAATATTATTACTGCATTTGCTGCCTTTCCAAATACGGATTATTCTCCTCACCATGGAAGAGAACTCTCTGGCAAGAAATATATGAAGTGTGTATTAGGACCACACCACCCTTGTCAAAGATATTATATATAAACCACAGGTATGAAGAAGATTGATTCTGGTCACCATAGCACGGACTTGTAAAGCCACAAGTAATAGCCCTTATTGAAGGAGAAAGATGTCACTTTTTACTCTAACTGTGCCTTCTCCCAGGCTCATGGCATACATCTGTTGTTTCTATCATATTAAATATATTAAATGAGTACTATCATTATGATAATAGGTTATTTCAATCTAACCGCAGAATTGTAAATACAACGTGTATTTATAAGGTACTGGGGAGGTGTCCAGATTACCTCAGAGCAGTGCAACATTTAAACGGTTTTATTGTGCACACTTAATTTAATACCTGGCATTTTAGATATGGCAGAACTATATGCACAGCCTGCTACTGCCATTCAGTGGGAGTTACTGATATAACACTGGAACAGCATACAGGAAAGGGTGCCAACACTGCCAGATAGGAAGAGTTCCTGACAGAGAGGAAATCTGTATCTATTTCAAGGTTTTGAAAAAGGTTTAAAACATACCAAAAAATCACGATAGTATGTGACAAGGTCTATTGCAAACAAAGAGAGTGTCCTATCACCAAGAGGTTTTTTCTCTCCCAGGCCTTCCTTGCCAGAGGGCTGCTTACAAACCCTCATTTCTTGAAAGCCATGAGAGTGCATGTTTCTCTGTTGGTATGGTAGCAAGGCCCCACCATTAACCAAACCTTTCTGTTTAATCTTTATTGGTCCCAAGAAGATCCGAGAGCAATGCAAAAAATCTGTGGCATTCTTTTTCTCTTACTCCCAGTAATACTGTAGATCAGACACTGCTTATTTCCAAAAGACAAATGTCACAGAGAAAATTATTTTGAAAAGTTGTTTTTTCCAGCATGTAGCAGAAGCCCCACTACATAACATAGTTCTTTCAAAACCCATTTGCAATAAAGGGTTTGCAAATCAAAGCTCCTGCAAAGCACACAAATCTGTGCAAGAAGGCTGGGGAAGAGGGTACTTCGGAGACAGGGAAAGGTACCCTTGCAGTTAATCAATATGACCACAAATGATTGTCAAATGACTGCCACACTCTTCCTAGGTTTGGCTTCAGCTGGGGCTAATGTTAGTGCACAGCTTTGTGTCAGGGACAAGAATGATCTTACAAGAGCTGTTGTTTTATCAAGACAGCCAAGACAATCACAGAGGACAAAGGTGAGGAAATAAATGTTTCCTAATGTTCATGTGCTATATAACACAGTGAACTGCAAGTGGTGATACATTGCACTGTATGCACTTATTCATTTGACTCCAGCAAGGCACTGGCCTCGTTGGTGGGAGTGTCAGGATGGAGAGAGATGGTCCTTGCCTTGCCTTGCCTTGCCTTGCCTTGCCTTGCCTTGCCTTGCCTTGCCCTTCTCTCTTTTATAATGATCCTATTATGCTACCTGTAAATTAATTCCTACTATATTCTTCATGCACATAGCACTGGCCTCACCAAAAATATACAACTTAGACACTGAAGTCATCCTAGTTTGAGGTAAATTTATCCTAGCTTCATGTATAAGTTGTCATGCAAGCAGCAGCTTGCCTTCAACAAGCCAGTAACCTGCTTAGAAATCCTGTATGTCAGCAAAAGGATTTCCACACCTGTAAGTACCAGCAAAACAAGAATTTAAAAGTTTATCCTGCCCATAAAGGTGCATGATTAAAATTGTCTTTCAGCCTGTGCTAAATGTGAGCCTGTGTTAACCTAAGGGGGTCTAGGACAGGGTGTTAGCAGTGTTATAGCTATTTGAGCAGCACTTTTAACTGGAGTAGCAATGCCGAGTGTGAAACAGGTACTGTCCCCCCTTCCCATGCCACTGTTCTCCTCATCAGGCAAAACCACCAGCAGGCCAAAACCAGCTTCTGGATGGGCAGCAATGCTTCATGCCTGTCTGTTTCAACTACAAGGCATACTGCTTTGCCCTGCTCCTGATCTTGTAAAACACATGGTTAGGGGTGCAGCTAACACATGGTTAGCTTTTGCGGAAGAAGGCAGAATCCCTAAATCACTTTGCACGGATAATTCTCCCCCAGGAAAGAGAGAAAGACAAACCTCAGTCTCACAAGTTAACATGTGTATCACTGCAGCAGTATCATGAACATTGTTACTGACTCCTCAGGCAAAAGTCTGAGGGAGGATACTCTTTTCCAGAAAGTTTGGGAGCTGAAAGTCCTAACTTTCAGAGCATGAAGGCCTGTGTGCAATTCTGCTTTATATCCACAGGTGTCAGTGAAAGACCAACACTTCTGACATTTATGGAGCAAAAAATCACTGAGTTGGATTAAACCACAGAAGTTTAACATAGCTTAACTCCATGACTGTAGGCTCATCACCTGGAAAACATGCAGTTTTAAAAGACTTCAAGAGACATTTCCTGGCAAGTTCAGAAAAAAGCATTCCTAGAATGAGGCAGGCTGAACAATTCAGTTGAACAGTTCAGGCTGAGCAGTTCCTTTCCATACTGATCTAATCCTTTCCTTTGTGGCATAAAACCCCATCTCTTTTTCTTTAATTCCACAGGCGAGACACCTCCAGTTTCCCCATCCCATAGCTCCTTCCATGTGCCAAATTCCTAGTGTGTTTTCCCTTCATTTCCCTGGACTGTGCAGGTCCAGGATCATGTTCTCTGTCAGCACTGGATAGCTGTACCTCATTTGTACTTTTCCACACCAATTCCAACCGGCCACTTAGTGCCTCCTGTAGCCCTTCAAATTAAGGCTTCCCAAATTGTTGCTGCTGCTCTGAGTGCTGCTGGAGGAGTGAATGAGAGGAGAAGCACCTCAGATGTGGCTGTTTCGCAGTCCCCACACCCAGCCCAAATCTGGCTCTTGCAGTCATGAAGGTAAGATGGGTCTTACGGAGAACTCTTGTGGCAAAGAGAGGGGATGGACCCTGGTAGCTGTCCTCAGGGCATTTGATCGACTAAACAGCTGCACTCTCCATGGGGTCTGCCTGTACATAATGCTGTGCTATTTGCATCTTTGTGATCTCCAGTCAGGCAGGGTGCTCCTTCAGGAGACAAAGGGAAGGGTACGCATCCCCTCGCAGGAACCACCTGGCACCATCAGGGGAGGTGTCCTGACACACACCTGCTACACAGGAGTTACAGATGTAAAGCATCTCTTTGCTGTGAGGGAGAGAAAGGCGTATAGTCCTTCCCAGCAGACCACTGCTCTGTATCATCCTAGCTGCGTGAGCAAATGCCTATGGATTCTTCATTTGTGAAAAAACCCGTGTGCCACACACCCCTTCCCAGGGTGGTGTACACACGCTCCTCATCACAGCTTCCCTGCAGAAAATCCTTTCTGACAGGCAACACACTGTGGTGTTAAATCACCCTCCCTTGTCAAAACAGAGCTACAGATCAAGCTGGAAGACAGCTACATGGCTACATGATGCAACTGAGAGTGTCCTTGGCTTCAGATGAGAGCAGTGCTGCTACCAGCTGCTGAGGCTGGCACAGTCCCAGCCAAGCCAGGGCACGAGGGAGCTCCTTGGACAAGCACACTCAGCTGCAGGATGAGGCTGAGCTGCTTTGCCTCTGACAGACATGTCTGGAAGGGACAACTGGGTGCAGCTCTTTCAGACAGCCAGGAGCTAGGACTGCAGTGCTTTCAGGTCTGCGGCCCTTTAGAGGTTTTAGCACTGCAGTTCTAGAAAAACTAATAAAAGGCATGTAAGCATCTTCACCTCACCTTCACCTTTTCATCTATGGAAACTCTCACTTCTGTGAGATCTTACTTTCCTTGATCTAACTTTTTTTTATTTAAGGTTTACAAAGAGTGTAGAGAATTTGAGAATTAGGAAAGAACTGAGAGGGATGTTACCAGTGAAACTCATGAAATAATGATTGTTGCAATTGTGATGTTGTTAGCATGTTATTGAGAAGAATAATTATGCATATGATCATTTCTGAAGTGTGAAATTTCTGGCTTGCAGGAGAAGGGGATAAGGCACAATTCTTCAATCATGCAGGTTTCTTAAAGAAATGAGAAGATGGTCCTATGGAAAAACATGGGAAATTGTTCCCTGAGTGAAGGAAATAATATATTAAGAAAATTTCCTGTTGTGCAATGAAAGTTAACATAAATTCTTGCTTTTTAAAAAAATATCAATATAATGTATGAATGTATTTATACATGCAGATATAAATATTATGCCACAGTGAAAAAATACTGTTTAAATCTGAAGTGTGGTAAAAGTTTCCAAACAAAAATGACTGTTCATGAGATTTTATGTCAAGTGTAAGCAGATGTAGAACTGCGTTATGCTAACTACTGTATCTTTTGAAAACTCCACTTAACTTCCAACTGTTCAAAAATCCTTCGGATGTAACTGAGAGAGCAACCAAACCAACACTGACAGTCTGCACAGACTTACATTAATCTGCACTATTGTCAGTGAAGTAGTTTCATGCCTAAAAATTTACAAATAGTTCTGATTACTGAAAACCTCTCCAGCTGCCGCTCTTCATCATAATCTTTAAAGCATCTACACAGTATTCAAGGGAAAAGTCATAATTATTTTATTGTATTGTCTCATTGAGCTAATTTGAGGTCTGGTGATTTTTTTATTTGGAGGAAAAAAGTTCCATTAGAACTAGCTCCAATACTGTTAGTCTTGCAGACTACTCCAATTATGTGTTAGGAAGGAGAAACAAGTTGCCTATAACTTCTCTCTGAGGTTGTTTCTGAGCCCTGCAGCTCTGGTCCTTTGTGCAGTTCAAGCTCACACCTCCAAACAGTGGCCACTTGTGTGCAGGTGTTGAGCTGAGCCATGGAGCAAACCTGTGAGTGCAGTGCACAGCCCTGTCTCAGCAGCTGGCTGGCTGAGTGAAGGTGATGCTGCTGTGTCCTTCCACAGCTGCACCCACGGCAGACAGGCAGCAGAACCCTTAGGTGGGAGAAGCGTACAGGAGAGACAGGGAGGCACTATTGCTGAGCTTCTGCCTCTGGGGAGGAGTAAAACGATTTACTGGTGTTTGCATGGGGCAGGGCATGTTGAAAAGTACATTCAGCACTGCCTCTGGTGCAGATCATCCTTGTAGCTGCTAGTGTTTGGTGGCATCTCAGCAAGTTGGTTTGAACGGAGTATTTCAGGATTTATAACTAGAATTCTATTTATTTATTTATTTATTTTTGTTCTAGCAAACAAAATAAAACATTTGCTGTTTCTGTGCAGAAAATCTTGAAGATAAAGCAACTCTAACTTCTGCATGGGCTGGCAAATGCTGTGCAGCCTCACTTGTTGAATGGATGAGAGTGTTGAATTTTTGAGTTTTACTTCAATAGGTTTGCTAAAGGTCTTCTGGACTCTGCACTCAATCAGGCAAGGTTTCTTTTGAAGTAAGGAATGAGTTGGGATTTGTGGATTGTCTGTACACGGGGGAAGCAAATAGTGAAGAGTCTATCAACTACTTCTACAGACGCAGATACAGAACCGTAGAAATTGTTTTGTAACAATACGGTGTAATTTATTTTTCATTCATCTTTTGGAAGAGTGTTAATACATGTATACCAGTTGAATTCTACATATTAAATGTGTATGCTTTTGGATACAAAAGAAACTAAGTGCTAGGCACTTTCTGCTGTGCTCAGCTTCTGGTGTTTCTTTTTTTCAGATATTATGGTTATTAGAAGGCAATGGTTTAATTGATGTACATGTGTGGATGTCTGTCAGAAGGATAACACACAATGAGTTTGCACTGAGTTGCTGCCACCAGTATGATGATATGCATGCTCAGAGATGAAAACACAGAGGGAAATCTGCTACAATAGTAGCAAAGTACTGGCCAGAGGCTTTCTTTTTAGCAGCATTCTTTAAATGCAATAATGTTTATCACTGCATTCTAGAAATACCCAAATTATTTGGCCTGTAAGTACCAGATGGACACTTTTTGCTGTTTTTGAAAGCAATGGAAGTACATTTCAGAGCTCCGAAAGCATAGGATCTCAAAGTACTGAAGTAGCAATGGGAACAGTAAAAATTACTGTTCCTAGCTTGTTAATGAAGATGTTTTTCATGTTAGGCATTCACCAGTGCGTGAATCTCCCTTTTGCTGAAAGTGTCCTGTGACTTTTCCTGTTGAGAATGTGGCATCTTTTGTGCTACATCATAAGTAAACTATCTCCTGCTTGAAATCCTACAGAAAAATAAATTATTCATAAAAAGACCTCTCTAGTGTTAAGTGCAGGAAGGGCTATTGAGCCCTTCTAGGGTTTCTAGGGTTCTTTGCACTCTTTTTGAATATGCGAAGAATAAAACGGAATATTTTCATCTGAAGTCATACATCACCATGCAGTTATCTGGCAATTCTTATGATGCACATCTCTATAGTCAATGAGGTTTAAGGAAACATTTCCCTTTTTAAGCTGCTCATAAATATCAAAATACAGCTCTCACACCACTCTTGGGCTGGATAGTCAACTTGGTCTGATGTCAGCTGTGGCCCAAGAACATTCAACATAGATGGCATTGCACAGGAATGATGTTGTGCACCAGAATGGAGGTACATGCCAGGGCCACCGCTTGAACAGCCAGCATGGCAAGTCCTGCCTGACCAATCTAATGGCCTTCTATGATGGGGTGATGGCATCAGTGGACAAGGGAAGGGATACAGATGTCTTTTATCTGGACTTCTATAAGGCTTTTGACACAGCCCCTCACAACATCCTTCTCCCTTAAATTGGAGAGAATTTGTGATCATGTTACTCTCACTTATATACTTAACATGCAGCTCAGGTCTTTTATTCTGTATTTAGTCTGACATCTCTTCTGCTCAAAGGGTATTCTTTTTCAATTCATGTTTGTGCAGTGCCTCACAATGTTCTCATGAGGCCAAATTATCCGGTGGGAAACTTCATGGGATAAAAAGGTGCCAGCAGTGTATGAAACTATGGGTTGAGAAAGGAAGATTTTGGGCTAGTGGAGAAGATAAAGAAATTGATATTTATCCATAAGTTTGACTTTTGTGAAGAATATTACCATATTTTCAGATTGTTATTTAAAAGGTGATGACTAGGAAGGTCATATGGAACCTTAAAATAGACATGTAGTTCTATAAAAATGATGAAACTACTTAATTATCCACTTATTTCGCTCACTGCAGAAGATAAAATACTCCCATGATCAAGTTTTTCCAAGGCCAGGGCTGAAGGCACAGTCTCCTTCTTTTTGCCTTGATTTGGAGCATCAATTTGAATGTCCATCTTGTTAAGAACAAAATCTTAATTCAAATGAGAAATCTGGGGGCCAGGGAGTTGGGGTGCTGTTACGAAGCCATATTTTGCACACAGATGAGTAATTAGACTGCAGTGAGTATGGTGGTTCTCCTTTAGCACTGCAAGATGACTCCCTTTCATCAGGTAAGTTTGCAAACAGAGCACAGCAGAGCCTTAACATTAAATCTGTCACTAGGATTTCAAGACGTATTGAGTTGTATCAAAGGAAATAGCTCCCACAGCGAGATCACAAGTTGCGCAGTCCAAAGCTGTCTTTGTTATTGCACGGCTGGGGAGAGATCATTGAAGTTACATTACAAGAAAGTAACAATGCAAAATTTAATGATTTATCTTCTAGCAGTCTTCTGTAGGTATGCTTTAGACAGTAAAGATGGATACAGATCCGGTCTTCTGCAGGGAACAGAAGCACTGACCAATGGTAGAATTGAAATTGTGTATGGACTGAAATATTAGTAAAAAGCCTAAATTGTAAGACAGTCATATGCTCTTTCCTTCCTTTTCCACCTGTCTAAGATCTATATAGAAGTCTTCTAGTTTATGTGCAGACTTCTGTGTTAAAGGATAACAAGAAATTACAGAGAGTTCTCTTCTTCCCCTTAAAAAACACTCATGTTGGTTGACATTTGCTGAGCATCATGAGTCTGAAGAGTAACAGCAGAGTTAAAATGCTGCTTATCAAAATTCTACACAAAACTCAGGAGTTTTGTACCCAAGAATTTAAAGAAAAGAGCTAGATTTCCAATAGTGACACCCATGAAGTTCACAGGTGTACTTTCTTGTGAGAGCTTGTTCTCTGTCATGCTTCATGTAGATCATCTCTGCTGGCCTCAGCATTTCCAGTGGAAACGATCCAGGAGTAAATCAGACGTTGAGATTAAGTGAAGCTGAAAGCAAAGCAAATTACAAATGAACAAGGTACTGAAGGGTAAGTAGAGACTTCATTAGCTTTCGTAGTTGCATAGTCAGGTGTTAGGGATAAAGGGAAGAAGTATTCCCTTTTTCAGTAACCATGAACAGGACCTGTAGAGTTCAGGAGAGTGGATTGCCAGCAAATAGGATGGAGTCAGTTGGAAAAATGGAACACAGTGAAAAATACTCAACAAGTATTGAAACTCAACAAGTACTGGTTGCTTTTTCTCTCTGAAATATCCTATCATCATTAAGCAAACGACACACTGTAAAGGAGGATTAGTCTGCAATGTTTCCAAAGTGAGTTGTCTTATAACAGACTTGCTTTCTTTTCAGTAATCTTCCTCCAGGAGATGGAAGGCTGCTTTAGTTTCCCCACCTCCTCCTGCTCTCACTGGGCTGAACAGGAACTCTCTACCTAACCTTTTCTCCCATTTCCAATGCTGCAGCTACAGCTCTTTGAGTCATTCTTACCAAGAGTCATTCAATTACATTGATATCTGTTTTATAATCAGGAGTTCAAGTTGGACACTTAGGTGCTGTTCAATTTGCAGTGGTGCATGTTTTAAAGAAGAGTGCAGCAGCTCTAAAGAAAGAAGTTGGCTTTGCAAAGAGGATTGGGTAAGAGGAAGAAAAAAAACTGGGAGAAAATGGTGAACAAAGAAGAGCAGGAAAGAAGAGAGAGAATGAGAAGCAGAGAGCAGAACTTCAGCCTGAGAAACAAAAAGCCCTACTCAGAATATCGGTAGGAACTGTTTCTTCCCTGGGAATATAATCAACAAGTACACGGTTACTAAAAGGTGAAGTTGTGCCCTTTTTCCTGCCCCAGCTGCCCAATTCTAGCTGCTCCTTCACTTGGGTGGAGAAGCTGAGCAGCTGCAAGTTGAAATGTATGAGTGAAATAAAGCAAAAAAAAATCTTTTCTCTGATTCAAGCTCTGGCCATTTGCATGTAAGTGCTGGATCAAACGGGAAGGGAGGGGAAAAGGGGCTGGGAAGGACCAAAGGCAGTGGCATCATTTCTCTCAAAGACTAGACTGTTGTTTTAATTAGAGTGTGTTGTATGAGTTCACAAAACAGTAACTGTGGTTCAGATTAATCTGCTAAAATTAACTTCATAACCCTTACAGGGTCTATATCTTCCTTTTATCGATGTCTCTTCATGCAAGGTGTCTTGGGAATACAGGGCAGGGAAGCTTGTCACTGTGGATATGCATTCACTGGTATTTAGTCCCTTTCTATTAAGTTAGTTTCATAGCTGTTATATTTTTTCCATCTTTGTTTCTGAAATGAATCAGGAATTTCCCTCTTCTAAGTCTACTGATTTTCAGGCTAAGTTTCTTTCTGGCTATTTTGAATCCTTTTTTCTTATGCTTCCATAGTTAATAATTCTAGTAGTTCTTTTCATTCTGCCCTTGATGTTCCCTTGTTGAGGTGTTTGAGGACAATAACCATATGGCCAGGTTCACCTTTCATTTTGCCCAGTACACCATGTCCAGCACCTTCGGTTTCTTCCTGTACAATGGGCTGCTGATCACTCTTTACTCAATAGCACTTCAGTGTGTCTGCTATAGGTTCAAAGGAACCTTGACCAGGGTATTTTAAGTCATGTATGGAATTAATGCCTTTGAATTTGAATATTAACACTTCTTCATCCCTGCAGAAGAGATCCTTCTTGAGGCCTCCTATGGTCATATCTGTCTCTATTACAGTTGTGCCACTGAGCCTTGATTGTCATCAGCAGTACTACAGATTTCTTCCCTCCCCTCTTGTGAAGCCAGAAATGTTCTCTGTGAAATCTTATGTTTCTCTGTGTAGTCCTCTTTGTTCCAAGGAACTTGAGTCAGTCCAGTATGACCTACATTCCCTGCTTCTTCTGCTCCTTACTAAGAATATATTTGATATTGCTTGGATTTACTCATCAGTTCCTCTTAAGTCTTAAATTCAAGGCAGAGTTGCTGTCTCACTCATCCAGACAATGCTTTTGGTTGACCCATGATCCAAAGGAAAAATTACTTTTTTTTCCAGTTTTCTGTTAGCTGGCTGGTTTTTTTCTGTACCATTTCTTTGACCAGAAATAGGATCTGCTCTGTCACTCCACACCCATGGAAGGGCTTAGCCATTGACTTCCATAGAGACCCCTACTTTCCTGCAAAACCTTCATGACCACCCTAACAGATGCCTTTTCTGAGGTGGGAAGTGTGCTTTAGTCTTCTCTAAGTGAAAGTCTGGTGATCTACAAAGGAGACAGAGTTTGCACATGCGTTGTGAGGAGCTGAAGATGTTCCTGTATCATGCATAGTAGGGATTTCCAAATCGTGAGAAGCAATGCCAGTACAGCGTTCTGTAGCAGCCTGCAAAGAGAACGGAAATGCTTCCCAGAGGCATGGATTAGTCAGCTTCTGCAATGGGACTGCCAGCCCCTGCATGCACATATGGGTTGTGCATTTCAGATCCTGCAGTAGCTGGAGACATTTGTCCTTGAATCATCAGGGAGATATCAGTCTCCTGCACTCCATTTTCCTGTAACGCAGCAACCTAAATGTAGGTCTCCTTGCTCTGTAAATTAATGAGCAGTGTTGTGTAGGTATTCCCTGCCAGTATCAGAAGTCTGGTGTATGAACTGAAAATTGAAGAGCCCTGGGGTTCTGCTGATGTTTCTGAGTCCACTTGTCAAAATGCAGACCTGCATGTCTAACCCCCACCTCCTAAGACACTTCTTATTACTCTGGCCTCTTTTTTTTTTTTTTTTTTTTTTGAGAATGGCTGACCTGTTCTCCATCAGTCAGGCTTGTTCATTTGCACAGAAGTGTGAAAGCTTTGCACAATGCAAGTTTTACACATGCCACAGGCTGTAGTTCTTGTCCATGTGCTTTCCCAGTCAATTCATATTGGTGTTAACTGCTGCTTCAGCCACTGTGCTTTACTCTCTTTTTTTAAAAGTATTTTGTATTTTCTTGTGATAGTCACTTTCTTCATTTTCTTTGGCAAATCAGGTGTGCTGTAAGTGCTGAAAACCTGCTTCTTTACAAACCTGACTGCTTGAAAGATAGACTATTGAGGTTTACTTGAGTACTGATTAACTCGTTTGGTTCAAATCACAAATGAGTAGACCTCTTCAAGTAAAATTACATACCAAAGCATGCACTGCAGTTACAGAAACAAATACAGATAACCGTAATTTCTTACATCAGATTCGCTCTGAAAATAATTTTGAGAAATATTTTAACATCTTACTACCTGAGACCATTTGTCAGCTTTGTGTAAAACTCTGTCACAGGATATTCCTCTAACCTAGAGCAGGACTTTTGCATCTATCTGACTTAAAATTCTTAAAGTTACATCTATGACAATTACACTCTACTAGTGTATAATATTTGATTGTAGTATTCAGCCAACCTCCTGGAATGACGTCAAATAAGAAGAGTTTCAGGAGGTTCAATCTAATTGTGTTACAATATTTAACCATATTTGAAAGCCAATTGGAATTCTTGTTTTAATATTAAACCTCCCAACACAGCTAAACAGCTAGCTCTAAGCTTTTTGTGCTCTGTTAGAACAAGAGCTACCAGCAGCTCCTTCAAAGCTCACTTTTGCTCTGCTTTTGATGAAACTGCTGAAGCCAGTCAAGCCAAGACAGAATACCTGACTTTGCTCCTGCTGCCAATGGCAAATAGGCATCAGTGCCAACAGGACTGTGCTTCAGTGCCTTCCACACCATAAAACTAAAGACAGATTAAAAAAGTGCTCAGGGCAGTCCTCGCCTTTCCTAGAGGAGGACAGCACTGTTCATATGGGCAGTATCTATGTTCTCAGGCTTATCTGAGCCCTACTTGGAAGTATCTGTAGAGGCTATATGTCTTGCTTTGAGTCCTCATACAAAACCATATTTTTCTCCTAAACCTCAATTTAAAAATCCTTAGGACACCATCTTCTGGAGAACAGAAGTATGAAGAAGGAGTGAAAGGTGAAAAGAAGAGTGACACTTAAATTTTGAATGGAAAATAATGCTTGTTCACTTTCTCCCTAAGTAAATTTTTTCCCAAGACATTTTATACTGTCATTAAACAATATAATCACCTAATTACCTATGATAGCACTGTTATTTAACTGGTAATTTTTTACTAGTTTATGATTGGAATTCTGCCAAAATCTTCACATATGTAACAGTGGAATACGAACCTTTCTGTAAGGTGGACGTTTCAGTTGGCACATCGTCTACACTATTGATGCACAAACAGAAGGGAACTTGTCTCATGTACAGAGGATCCTTATTCTTTGGGGTCAAAGTCATCCATATTTGCTGAGCAGTGCTGTAAAATTGTTTCCTACTCAGAAGTTGTGCAGATTCAACAGTGCTGGAGGCACCACGAACAGCTGGAACAGAGCAGAATGGAGATGATGGCCCTAAACACACCCTCTAGCCCACACTGCTCAGCCAGGCTGTCACTCTGTTTACCCACAGCTCTGATCCTTGTGCTTAGGTAAACAGACACCAAAGCCTTCTGTGTGGTGGGCTTGGTTTTTCTTGTTTGGTTTGGGGGTTTCTTCATTTTAAAAGCTTTCTACTTCACTGTACACATGATAATTTTTAAGTCTTAATTCCACAGAAAGAACCATAATGTGTGGTTCAAATACGTTCTTACACAGTTCATAGCTTTTCTAGGCTCCTGGATATCATGCAAGATGTGGTATTTTTAAAGATGTGAACAGGAGACAAATACAGCATACCTGTGTTTTCATTGGTAGAGCCTTCATCTAAATCTTCTTGCTCAGAGAAAAAGAAGAGCAATATCTTCCGTTCCTTTTTTTTTTTTTTTTTTACACAGCTGGCATTCTGGTTTTGCCAGATATAAATTAAAAGGGAAGGCCTCAGATCTGCTGATAATCCATCATGTTCATTTCAAAGTTTTACAAAAATATACAAGTTCTGATAGATATATTAAGAGCCTGACAGACCAAAGATAATTCCACATTCGTTAGGGAACTGTCCCATTTATGTGTAACTTTTTCTGACTAGCCAGTTCACATCATCACTTCAAACTATTTAAAATATTAAAACTTTAAACTATTAAACTTTAAACTATTTTTAGTTATCACAATTGTTATCACAATTACTGCATTTCATTCTTTTAGTAAATAAATAAAACAATAATATTTGGAAAGAATACCTGGGAAAAAAAGAACATCTGATTCACCAAAATTAAAGTTTAAATATTTGTTAAAATATCATTTGTTAAAGCTCAAAATTTTCTCAGTGATTTTAAAACTTAGTATCTAAATTCTCCTTATTTTAAGTATTTGTTGCTTGTTTATGTTACCTGTATCCAGAGTAAACTATTCTCAACCATTTGGGGAAATTTCTCAATAAAAATCCTGCAGTCTACTATCTTCAATCAAATTAGTTCATCCCTGCTCTTTTCAAGTGTTTGTAGAATGAATTATGCCTAGTTTCCTTTATGAAATTCAATCATTCATTCTCAAATAGGAGCCACACCTCCTAAAATCACAATATCTTCAAAAACAAAGAGTAGCCCTGGCTGTGTTCATGCATCTTGTTTTGCACAGGCATCATCAAATTCTCAGGTTGGGAACTGGTCTGTGAAATACAATTTTGATATTCATATTGCATCAACTCTCAGTCATTCTTAAACTTTTCTATATTCTCAAAACCACTGTAATTAATTCAGGTATGATACGAAGAAGAGACTACATCTCCAGAGCTTAAAATAATTTCCCATTACTTCAATTGCATATTTTCAAGGAATACTGGAATTGCGAAAGAAACCCATTGGCAAATCTGCTCTGTATTATTGACAACAGCATACAAAACCCTTTGAGTGAGTTATTAAAATAAATCATGGCAGATAAGGCTGCCAGAAATTTAGAGAAGAGAAAAACAAAACTGCTGTAAATTCAGAGATTTAATTTTGTTAAAAATAATTCATTTCAGACTAGAGCAAAACATATAATCTTCAAATTTCTGGTAAAATAACACTTTTTGGTAGCAAATGTGACCTCTAATATGACATTATCTTGTATCATGTACTGTGAAATGATATGCAGCTGGCACTAACACAACCCAAATATTTGCATTAAAAGGCTATCATTTTTATTTTCTCATTTTAAAGTTTTCCATTTTATTAGTAGTTAAAAAATAAGTTTGTGTTTCTCATAAAAGTGTGTATGATATCATAAATTTTTTCTAGCATAATTCTAGAAACTGGTTTGCTGACATGTTTCAACAGGATACAGGATGAGCAGTGACCTTTCCAAGTGAAATGCAAATTGCCAAACAATCACAATCATCAAATCATCCAGTGGAACATCCATTAAGTTCATCTTCAATCAGACTTCCTAAGAAGTGGTTTTTCTGCATCTGGACTGCTACCTTTTGACCTTGGTCAGCAGCCAATTCTGCTCAGTAACCTTTACACTGTGTTAACTATTCCCTTTTCCCACCTGATCTCATTAGAAGTAACTTTCTTCCTGTTTTTTAAGAGAAATAGGAAATCTGCTCATCCAGTCTGATGCAGTCCAAGATGCTCACTGCCAATAAAACAATCAAGCTGCAAAATGTTAGGGAAATTGGAAAAGGCCAAGAACAACATTACAGAAAATCTGAAGTGATGGAAAGTAAGAAAAATAATGGAACCCTGATAATTCAACAGCATTATGGAGCTTTCTCACTTTTTTTTTTCCTTTCCCTTTATATATCCACTGGGTGAGATGCAGTAATTTAGAATCAAATGCTGTTTTCAAGGATAATATACCCGTCTGGTATGTTATCTGTTGCAATATATTAAACTGACCTCTTGGAGAAATCACCGAGCTTCTGCAGCCTACAAAAAAACCTGGCAAATCTCCAAATGCAAAACAAGAGGCAGGCATATATCTTCCCCATAAAAGGGGCTCCTATATATGCCTTCTTCTCCCACAGCATCTCAAGGACTAACCCCTTATAGTCTGTGATCCCCCATCCTCGGCTCCTCCATCCTCCATCCCAGCACAGCAGTGCTGAGCTGGCTGTTCTCTGGTCAGAGCACCTTGCAGCCTCTCCACAGGCCTGCTCCCTCCCCACGGGTGGGTTCTGCCTTCCCCATCCTGCGGAGCTGCCACTGACAGGTCTCGCTTGCTTCTCTTTAATTTCTTCAGGTTTTCAGGGAACTGGCTGGCATAGAAAATTAGTTTTTCCTTGGCTAAAGTTTATCATGCAATCCAGATCTTCCCCCTAAGTCAAGTGTAGCCTAGTCACTGGCTTTGATTCTTCTGAGAGTTACAACATTTATTTAATCTTTTTAACTTCCTCATTAAGGATTTTTTCAGACTATGTCTTTTTATCTCTTTTCCTAGTATAGAAAGGGAGTGTATTTGAATTCTTAGATTTTTTTCACATAGACAAAATACAATTTTCTCTCCAGGTTTTCCTGTAACAATTAACTAATCCTGTCACCACAGATGTGATGCTGTAATGTTCCAGGTATTAATTTCAATGACCAAACAGGTCATTGAGTACAGATCTATATAGAAAACAAGAAGTAAAAATTTTTCTTATCAACATCATTGTTCCAGAAATACTGTTTTGTAGCAGAAGGAGTAGCACTACAGAAGATGTGAATTACATTCATTAACTGAACTTTAGATAGCAGTCATGAATAACTTGGTATTTCTATTTAGGTGAGTTAAGATCTGAAACATAAAAAAACCCAGAAGTAATGAAAAGTATTTTGTAAAATAAAGTATGTTTAACAGATATGCAGAAAGTAGAAATTATGCAGAAAAAAATATTATTGTAAATTCAGGTGGATCTGTTAACCTGTAGGAAAACAAATTGCAGGAAGACCATTCATTAATATTTGAAACAACAGAGCATGAAGAAAAGGTGTCCTGGAAAACAGTCCTACAGCAGTAGGAAGATGAACTGGTGGAATTCACATCTGGCAAGACAGATGTAAATTACTTGCCTATTGAAACAGTTTATTTTAATGTGTTTCTGTCACACTACANATTAGTGGGAATCTGCTCCACTTTACGCCTTTTCCAGTGGGGCAGGTCTTTCAAGGGAAGTGATCTGTTTGCTGTGCTCACCAGGTGCTTTTGCAGTTGAATTTTTTGCTGGTTTTGCAGCTCAAACCTTACAAAGCAGTATAGGGAGGTGTGAGCTGCCTGTTGTAATACCCATCCAGTAATAACCACCCAAGTTAGGCAGCTGGAGAGAAAGCTGTGAGGGCTAGTCAGAGCCCAGCATATCTTTGGGGTAACTTCATGTCTCGGAAACCTGCTTACTAAGAGATGTATGGCCTCCTGCTGCTTCTTCTGGGAGCTCACAGACACCCCTCAGGGCTGCCCTGTGTCCCAGTCTGAGGTGTTGGACTCCTTTATGTGCTGCATAGGTCATGCAAGTGCTTCATGTCAGCTTCCTGCGTTCTCTGGACCAAGGTATTGGATGGCAACATCTAGTGCTTAGAGAAGTAAATCCTTTGTTGAACCTAGATTGATACCTGTCAGACACTACCATTCTTTAGTGCCACCTTATCTTGGAAAGTCAGAGAGAAAAGGTGAGATGACATCACCCCTCAGAGAACAGCAGTTTTTACCTATGCCCGTTCCTCTCCCATGTCCATATCTGCATGTATATGAAGCATATTTTCCCTTCAAACTTTCAGTGGGGATTTCTGAACAGCGTTTTTTTGGTTGTTGGTTGTTTTTCTTTTAAAGTCAAATAAGTTGAATTTAACAAATCCAGGTGTCATTCATAAGCAGCGAAGTGTATAAACCACTGCAAATCATGCCATGAAGGTAGCAGTCCAAGTTTACAGTCTGGAGATTACAGCGGCAAAGGGATGGTTCAGGAAGTTTCTGCTTCCTTCCTCAAAGTTCATAGAAGGTTACAAATTAATCTCAAAAGGATTTATAAGTCTCTCAAAGAGTTAATGAGTAAGTTAAAACTGCCTGCTTCTCTTAATTGTTTAAAGGCCAGCTGGTGCTGTAGTATATAAAGTACCCATACATGAAGATGAGAAGCACAGCAGAGAGAGCCAGCAAACAAAGAGCAGACAGGAACAAAATGCTGTGTCTTCTGCAAAAGATGCCAAAATATCTTTTTACTTTCATTCGTCTTTTTATGCTCTTACTCAGTTTCTCCACTATTTGCCTGGGAGTACTTTGCATGTCCAAAGATTCCTCTATATGCAGATGTGGAAACAACAAGATAGTGTTTTATTGCCTGTTGGCTTTGGGGCTCTTTCTCCTTGTTACTGGCATTTTCTGGAGCACTTTCCATGAAGTCCTGAAATACAGGGCCCTTGGCATCTTCATTCGAAATCCCAGCCACAGAGAACTACATGTCTGCACCATAGACAGGTATGTGTTGCAGATGAATTGGGAGGGAGGGATGCTCTTTTTTAAGCATACTGTGAGAAGAAAGAAGCAATACAAGGTTTTTACAAAATGCAAATCATGTAGCCATTTTATTATTTTTCTATGGAGAGAACTGTAGTCTGAAATTTTATTTGCTAAAGCAAGCAGCAATGTGCAAACAGCCATTCATGCAAAAAATACATAAGATGAAGTATACTACATGGAAGAGAGAAAGTTTCAGAGTTTCCAAAGCTTCTAAAGCCATTCATGGAGGCAGCAGGTGCAGCTACACCAACTTCACTGAGGAGCATCCTGAGTTCCATCTCAGCAGACAATTTAAGATGCTGCTGTGGGGTAGATGCTCATGTAGTTATCAAAACTGAGGTATGCAGGGGGCCTCAGCTCATTCATTATGTGGCTCCTACTTAAATTTTCTTGTCTAATTGTCCTCCCTATTTGAAAACCTCATGAAATTCAACCAGGCAAAGTGCAAGGTCCTGCACCTGGGCTGACACAAATCCAAGTACAAACAAAGGCTGGGCAGAGAATGGATTGAGAGCAGTCCTGGAGAAAAGAACTTGAGGGGGGGTTTGCTAATGAGTAGCTCAATGGGACCCAGCAATGTGCACTTGCAGCCCAGAAAGCCAAACGTGTCCTGGGCTGCATCCAAAGAAGTGTGACCAACAGGCTGAGGGAAAGGAATTCTGCTCCTCTGCTGTGTCTTTGTGAGTCCCCACCTGGAGCACTGTGTCCAGGTCTGGGGTCCTTGGCACAGGAAGGGCAAGGACCTGCTAGAGTGGGTCCGGAGGAGGGCCATGAAGATCATCAGGGGAATGGAACATCTCTCCTATGATGACAGGCTGAGAGAGCTGGAGTTATTCAGCTCAGAGAAAGCTCCAGTGAGACTACAGCAACCTATGTACATGAAGGGAACTTACAGGAAGGATGAAGAGGGACTTTAAAAGGAACATGCAGTGACAGGACATGGAAGAATGGTTTCAAATGGAGAAAGGTTATTTTTAGATTATATATTAGGAAAAAAATGCTTTACTGTGAGGGTGATGAGGCACTGGAGCAGGTTGCCCAGAGAAACTGTGGCTGCCCCGCCCCTGGAATTGTTCAAGGCCAGGTTGAATGGACAACCTGGTCTAGTGGAAGGTGGCCCTGCCCACAGCAAGAACTGAATGATCATTAAGGTCCCTTCCAACCCAAAACATTCTGTGACCCTATGATTTTGTTTCTTAACAAAGTCTGATGCTTTGAGAGAGAGAGTTTCTTAAACTGATTGGCACTAGGCCTGGCCAAACTCTTTAACGGGGTCACTGGATACAAATTTGAACTTTTCCCGGACTGTTGTGGAAACCGCACTAGAAACACTGACAATGGGTCCTCTAAAGGCACTATAAAAACAACATTTAGCAAATTTTGGTTAGATAAGCAGAGACGTACCAAATTTATTTTTAAAATGTGGAAAACAATGGTTATTGTAATAATAAATAACTTTGAACACTGATCTCATTCTTCTTCCAGATTAAACTCTTCTCAGGCACTTGTTGAAATATTCACAAGCATGAGTGTTTGCCATGGTTGGGAATTTTCATGGGGAAGGGTTGTCTTTTTAGAATGCTATGTTTTTATAAAACATTTCGTACAAAGACAAGGGGAATGACCCCTGTTGTGCCTACTTTTTTGTATTAATATATTCTATTGCTCTACACACACTTAGGTGTCTGTTTACAGTTAAAGCCTCATCTAGATTTTGGAAACATAACAGACAAAGCATCTAACCAAGCTCTGTGAGATAAATCGCACTTCACCATGATGTGTTTCTTTTTGGCTTGCTTATTTTAGGCCTGACTTCTTTCCTTCCTCTTATGAAGACAGCATAGATCCTGGAAAACTGGTCTCCCCACTGTCAGTTGCCTCCACACTAAAACAGCAGGAATTCATCAATATCCCTCCGCCTCCATATAGTGAAAGCAGTGCAGAGTTTGTCAGTGAAACAAATGAGCAGGAACAGCCACCACCATACACATTATCTGTGGAGCAGCAGCAAACAGCTGACCAAGACCCAAACCTCGGAATGGAGTTAAATTCTCATCTATCCATGCAAGAAATGAGTTGCCAACAGGATACAGACTTCCAGAAGACCTCAGGAACAGCAACACCTGTCAAAACATGAGAGACAGGCAGCCAGTAAAGTCCTGCATCTGTGGAGCAGGGAAAACTGGAAGAAGAGTTGCATCAGTGATCCCTAATAGTACACTACTATTGATAGTGTATTATCTGTAATAGTACACTACTATTTCCTGTGAAATTGCACAGGAAAAACACTGATCATTTGTGACTTAGAGTGGAGTTGGAGGGGATATGTAAAAGTGGTCAGTATTGTAAATTAGAATAAATCACCACAGAGATAGAAATGCTCAGGCTGTCTCTTGAAAAAGTCACCATCTCTGGCAATAGGAGTTTCTTATGCTGCAAGATAAATGAAGCATCATGGTGTTATCAATCTTGTCTTGTGCTTCATTAGGAGTTTCAGATGAAAGCTGTCATTTGTGGTTTTGAAACATTAACTGACTTGGGAAAACTATTAACTCAGCTTTTGTTTGAAATTTGCAGATTATTTGTTACAACTGATTATTTTTGTATTGTATGCCTTTCAAGTTATTTGTTTTATGTGGGAGTAAAAATAACTGCTTTTTTACTAGTGAGTTCATGAATAAATTTTGTATTTAAAACAAATGCCTTGTATTTGCTTATATAATATGAGGTGTCCGTGATTCAGGATAAGGGCACAATAAAATACACCACCTAGCTGCCAAACAGAGAGCTCTGGTTATGCTTACAGCTCCTCAGAGGCAACTAGCAATTGCAGGAGGAAAAATATCTCTGACTCCTCTGAGCCAACTCTAAGAGCAGTTGCTTCTGTCACAGCTTGCTCAAGACTGTGGGAACTGAAAACGGGACCCTGCACCCTGTTTCTGACACAAGCAGCCCCATAATTACACAACAAACACCAGAATAAGGACAGGCTTGGACTCATCCTCCTTCTGTTACATGTATCTTTCCTCCCACAAAATCACTGAGGCAAAATTGCATCCAGGCCACTGCCATCTATAATTCCAGATGACGACAAAAATTTCATGAGGTTCACTCAGATTTGAACTTGTAACATTTACTTTAGATGGAATTTTTCTTTTTGGGTCGGAATGTTTGGATTGGAAGGGGCCTTTAGAGATTGTTCAGTCCAAGCCCCAGTGAGCAGGTACATCTTCAATTAGATCAGCTTGGTCAGAGCACTGTCCAACCTGACCTTGAATTTTTCCAGGGACGGGGCATGTATCAGCTCTCTGGGCGAGCTGTTCCCGGTTTTGTTACAGACCAGTGAGACAGAAAAGCTAGCACACTTTCTGGATGCTCACATACTGTAAGACTACAAGTTAAGCATTATGGCTGCACATGCAAGCCATGTGGTAGCCATGGCTAAGGCCAGGATACTGATAGTTGCATCAGTTTTGTCTTTCAAAGGATTTCATCCTTTATGAGAAGAACATACAGTTCTTCAGTGGCTGTAAGTAGAAAGGAAAATAATAAAATGGGGTGGACAAACTACAGAGGAAGAAAAATCCTTTCAAGACAGGTTGGGGATGAGAAATGTAGTAAAGTACCCAGAGGGAGAAAAATGAGTCCCTGAAAGAGACAGAAGATATAAATATTTTTCAAAGTGACTGAGAAGCAGCACAGCACAGAGAACAACAAAAGTCAGAGAAACACAACACATTATTTCCAAAACAGCTGAGGAGAGGATCTACTTGAGTGACCTCGTTATGGCCTTACCTCCTAGCATTACCATACCCATCCCCCAAAATCTCTTGCTTCTTTATTCCAGAGTCCCAGATTCTGAAGGCAGCCAGCATTGTGCATGTATCAGTGCAGGCATCAATCACAGCAGATGAGGCTGATTAACTGGAGATATCCCACAGCAAAATGCTTGTCCTGTGCATGCTTAGATAACTTTTTTTTTGTGTGTGGAAATCTAACTTTTCCACTAAGTGATATTAAAGCAAGGCCAAATGAGTGGAAAAAGGCTGGGACTGCAGTTCATACTGAGAGCAAGTATTGCAGGAGTACCACTGAAGTTTGCTCTTGGAGCGGTTCGCTATAGGAAACGCATTCAGAGCATTTCCACATAATTTATGAACAATGAGGAAGACCTAAACCTCTCTTCCTTTCTCCCAATTCCATGAGAGTCCTGCAGTGCCCCTTTTTATCTCCAGCCCTTTGCAGATGTTGTGAGGTCGTAATGGAACCAGAAATGTTAAACTGAAGATAAATGCATCTTTAACCTGCAGTATGCAATGAAGTATTTTATACAAAAAAGTTACTGAGATAAGGAGAACATTAAAGTTAATACCTAATATTTTGATACAATCTGGTTTAAAGTTTGTCTTTTCAGCTAATGAACAATTTGATTATGAACTTAATGGAAAATGGCATGGGCAATGAGCTCAAAAATGTCAACAATCTTAAAGCAGCAAAAGGTTTTAAACACTTTGCTTTTGATCATACTTAATAGCATTAAATTATCTTTGCCAAGAGCAGCAGCTGGAAATTTTACATTAAAATGAATTTTCCTTGGGCTGAAGGATATGAACCAGTCAAACTAAAGCTTCAGAGCAGAACAGATTCTTTCAGTGCATTGACAAACAACTTCCTGACACTGGTGACTGAGGGGCCAATCTTGGCACTCACACCACCAGAAGAAATGCGTGGGCTTGTGAAGGTTTTTGCTGCAGTGATCATGAGACAGTGAATTCAGAAATTTGAGAGGAGGGAGAACAGCAAAGAGTGGAACCAAAGTTTGCAGAGCAGACTTTTAGCATCTTTAGAGTTGCTTGGAAGAGTCGCATGGGTTCTGGCAGAAAGATGAGTCCAGGACAGCTGTTTGATTCTCACAGATCACCTCCTTGAAGCTCAGGAATTGTTCAACTGACATGCAGAAATCAAAGGCAGCAAAAGGCCTGCATGGACGGCCAGAGAGCTCCTGACTAAACTCGGATATAAACAGGAAATAAGTGGAAGCGGGGACAGCAGAATTAGGAGGAATACAGAACACTACCCAATCGTGCAGGGATGAGATGAGGAAAGCCAAAGCCCACCTGGAGTTGAATGAGGTGATGTTGTGATTTAAGACCAGCTGGAAATTAAGCTCCTAGCAGCCACTTCCTTTCCCCCCACCCCCTCAAGTGAGAAAGGGACAAAAAGGCAGAGGTTATGGGTTGAGACAACAATTTACTGGAAAAAAAATAGTGATATAAGGAAAACAAACAGTGACAGCAACAATACTAATAACAACAACATATAAAAGAGGGTGATTACATGCAAAAAATGCTTATGGAAGTTCAACCACCCCATATTTACCACGGCCAGTGACATGCAGCTTTTCCTGAAACAAAAGAGAAAAGTGGCAGATGTTACCGCAGCCCTGGTGGCCATGCAGCTTTTCCCAAGACAAAGGAGAAAAGGGTGGGCATTACCACAGCCAGCGTGAGCCTGAGACAATGGAAAACAATGATGGACAAACCCCCCAGCCAGACCATCTGCACCCCTCCGCCCCACACCGACTGCACCACTCTGTCTGGCGCTTTGCTCCCGCAGGTAGAGGGAACAAAAATGGCTGTGCTTCCACTCTGCCATTTCTTCCACCCAAAGCCATGTCCCACAGCGATGTCATGAGTCATATAGAATAAATCACCTGTACACATCCATCTGGCTCCAGCCTCCATGCCTTTCCCACACCCCCATCGCAGCAAATGCAAAAGTAACTCTGTCCTGGCCAAAACTAGGACAGGTGAGCAATGTGAAGGGTGGTGGGAAAAGTTTCTACAGCCCCATGAGCTGAAAGAGGGCATAGAAAAGCCTGAGGTGCTGAATGCCTTCTTTGCCTCCATCTTTACTGGTAAAAGCAGCCTCAGGAATCATAGGCCTTTGAGACTAGAGCCAAAATATGGAGTGAGGGAGACTTACCTTGGATGGAGCAAGAAAAGGTCAAGGACTACTTGAATAAACAAGACATACACAAATCCCTGGGATGATTTAGGATGGCATGCACAGAGCTGAAGAAGCTGACTCATGCCACTGCAAGCTACCCTCTATTGCCTTTGAAAGATTATGGGTGACTGAGAGTGGTCCCTGAGGAAAGAAAGCAAATATCACTCCAGTCTTCAAGAGAAGGAGTATCTGGGGAGTTACAGACTGGTCAGCCTCACCTTAGTTCCTGGGGAGGTGATGCAGTAGCCAATCCTGGAAACCCTTGCCAAAGCTATGACAAAAGCCTTGCCAAAGCCAAGGACAAGAAGGTGATTAGGATCAGGAAGGATTTATGAAAGGCAAATAGTGCTTAACCAACTTGATGACCTTCTATAATGAGATGACTGGTTTGGTGGACGACAGGTGAGCAGTGAATGTTGTTTGCCTCACCTTTAGTAAGGCTTTTGACACCATCTCCAAAAACATTTTCATAGACTGATAAAACACAATTTAGTAAGAGGAAAGTGAGGTGGATTTGAAAAGCAGCTAAGCAGCCAGCTGCTGTGATCACTGCTCCAAAGTCCATCTGGAGGCCAGTCACCAGCAGTATCACCCAAGGGTCAATATGGGAGCCAATACTGCCATCATCTGGATCATGGGGCAGGGCACGTCTTCAGCAGTTTTGCAGATGACACAACACTGGAAGGAGCAGCTGTCATTCCAAGCAAATGTGCTGCCATTCAGAGGAACCTGGAAAGGCTGGACAAATAGGCTGACAGGAACCTCATGAAGTCCAAAAAACGGAAGTGCTGCCCTTGTGGATGAACAAACTCAGGCACCAACACATGCTGGGGCCAGTGGGCTGGAAAACGGCTCCAAAGAGAAGGATCTGGGGGTCACATGCTGAGCAAAAAGTTGTTAACTCACCAGCAACTCACCTGCACAGCAAAGACAGCAAATGACATCCTGGGTTTCATCAGGAAAAACAGCAGCAGCAGGTGGAGGAAGGTGATCCTTCCCCTCTGCTCAGCACTGGTAGAGAGTTAAGATACATCTGGAGTGCTTAGGGCCAGGTCTGAGCTTCCCAAGCACAAAACAGACATGGACACTCAAGAGTACCTCCAGCAAAGGCCACAAAGAAAAAGGGACTGGAACATTTGCCATAGGATGAGACACTGAGAGAGCTGGGAGTGTTTAGTCTGGAGAAGAGAAGGCTCTTGGAGGATCTTACTGATTTCTAGAAATACTTGATGGGAAAGAAAGAAGTGTATGGACTCAGGCTCTTCTCTGTGACAGGACAAGAGGCAATGGGCACAAACTGAATCACATGAAATTCCATCTGAACACTCAAGGTTTTTGGTATTGGGTTTTTTGTTGGTTTTTGGGTTTTTTTCCACTATGGGAGCAGTCAATCACTCAAACAGTTTGCCCAGAGAAGTTGTGGTATCTCAGCCTTTGGAGATAATCAAAACCAACTAGACATGGTCCTGGGCAGCCTCCTCTATCTGACTCTGCTGTGAGCCGGGACAGAGACTAGGTGATTTTGGTCCTAATGAACTAGATGGCCCCTTTCAATCTTGAGGATTCTGTGATCCTGTGGTTAAGGTGAGTAGTATATTGCCTTCCAAATTGTCTCTGAACACAGAGAAAATCTGAGGTTTTGGGAAACAGAAATGTCCAAGTAAATGCTAGTGCAATCACAGCTGAGTAATACAGGAAATCTTGCAACTTCCAGACTTGAGGAAGCTGCTAATTAAACAATAGCACAAAAGGGTGTGGGTCTCTGTCACAGTGCCTAGACACTGTGATAAGATGAACAATATTAATAATAGTTTTCTCTCTGCTAAATGTATAATGTGTTTTTAGGAGCTTTGCATCTTTTTCGAAGTTCATATACCTTGCTTTTTCCCATGCATTCATCTCTCATGTTAATAATTAAAAGACCTAAGGAAATGCAGCACACTTTATGGGACTGCAGCTACAGTCCCCTCCCACACACATCAGTTATAAAGAGCTGTACTTGAGCCTCACAAAGTTTTATTCATCTTCTTGGAGAGAAAAGCCATTAACTGGTGGAAAATACCAGTTACATTTTATCAGTATCATCCATCACCATAAAAAAAGGGATGGTGAGTGGATTTGGGGTTAGGCTACATCTGCAGGTCTGCTGTTTGACAGCTACTCAAAACCACACACAAGGAGCCCTCTTCTCCATTTCGGTACGTAGGCAAAACTAACATTTCTGCAGCCCAGGACAGAGTCAATACAGAGATTTTAAAATATGCCCTTTGTTTACGATGACTGTCTTCATGAAAGCAGACTGCCATCTACTGCAGCTCTTGTGACAGCTTTCTGATAAAAGCACAAATATGGTTCTTCACAGCCCTCATCTGTTCTTGAGTCTTCCCACTGCATCCTGAAAGACACCTGGCTTCAGTGCGTCTTTTCAAACTGCATTCTCCCCATTCCAAAAAAGCTTGGCAAATGTGATACTCCATAGTATAAACAGCTAGTTCACTATGTGATCAAAAATCATTTCATTGTCAGAGAATGTGCAAGAGATTTTAGAAATTTTAGTGGACTGAATTTCAGAATGTTCTTTCACGCAACCCAGTAATTTGAGCTGTCATAATCCAGAATGTGTCTATGCTTGACCATGTGTGATCTACTAGTTAGGAGCTTATTACCCTGCACCTAGAGAAGTTTAATCTATAATAAATATAGATAAACAAGGTTTCTGTGAAGATGAATGCTCTTACATTCAGAAGTAGATGTCCAAACTGTGTGAGAATGTCATGATCATATAAAAGAAAAATATTTATAAAAAGAACTAAAGTCTTAAAAATCTCTTTTGGTTTATGGGAACACTTAATTGTAAGGTAGGACACTACATGAACATTCATACCTCATTTGTTTAGAGTCAATTAAGTAATAATGTAATAAACGCAATTTTATTAGGATGCTTCAAAGTGCAGGGTGTCTTGTCCATAATTATGTATTAAGACAGATATACAGCATTACTCTTTATTGTATACTAAGTGCCATAGCCATTTTTTGACAGAAGTGTTGAAAGAAATTGAAACAATTTCCTTTGCTGAGATATTATATAAATTGCACTAAAATTTGACAACCACAATGAATTGAAATACACTGCAAAGAGGCAAGCTGCACAAAGCCACCTTGACGAATGATACAAGTGACCACACTGTTACAAGGAAGCAAAGCTTTCAAGCAAATCACATGCATAAAGTGTTTGTGTTCTTTTTCAGACCACAGTATTGTAGCCAGAACTGCTGTATCATTTCACAAGCAGAAAAATGCTGATGTCCATATCCCCAACAGCCTTCTCAGAACTATGCCGGGATGTCTCTTGTGCTCCCCAAATTTTTATTGCATGATCCACTGTTACCAAGAGTCTAATAGAAACCGTGTCCAGAGGGTGAATCAGAGTAGTGCTTTTATTCAATTGATTAGTGTTCATTTAATTCCCTCTCACTCACTTACTTTGTGGTAAGTGGAGCATGAGTATTCCAAAGACTTAAAAAAACTTCTGTAACTCCTTCTTAAAAAATTGCTGAACTTGCAAAGAATATCTTTCAAACACAGTAAGCACCAGTATCATCTCCTGACATGAGGAATATTGTGGAAGACAGTCAGATTCCATACCCGACATATTGCTGGAAGGACAAAATCAGCTCTATAGCACAAAGGCCTCCTTTTGGAGGAAAACAACCAATGAGTCAAAAAATATGGAAAATCTAAAGGCACAAGTCACATTGATATGTTTTAAAAGCAGGGGTAAAAACGTACGGAATAACCCCATCTTTGGGAGCAAGTGTAAGTGCGTATACACCACTTCTGCCAGCATGCATCTGTGAGCAACAGGACAGGCCGGAGAGGAGGCGTGCCAGGGGAGGAAACACACCCTGTGCAGAGCTTAGTACACAGCCTTCTGACTCAGACATGCTCTGTACGCCTCTTCAGAAACCTACCAGAAGGTGATGAGAATCCCAAACAATACTCACCAAGCATGTCTTTGCTTTGAAACTCCTCTCTCTCTCTCCCTAACTGAAATTTCTCCAACTTTTATCACAGCATTCAAAACCAAGCAGTTGTCATTTTCTGCTACATTACTGACAACATTTGAACATTAAGGCCTTTTTCTTTGGTTATGCTGTTATCAGAAATTAGGATATTGCAGGTAAAACAAAGAAGTCAATACACTATTGCATTTGGAGATCAATGCAAATGATTATGCTCAATGTTATATTGAATTTTTCTTCCCACCCTACTTCTCTCCCCAGAAAAACTTTTAAAATCATACAAGGCACAAATGGCTAACAAGTCTTAACAAGGTTCTGTCTCTTCCTTGCTGTTCCTCTTTTGGCCCTGGTTTAACAATCTTCCATGGCTTCAGGTGATGACAGTGGGTCCCTTTCGTCCCGTCCTCTCATGAATCTGAGATATTTTCAGTGCAATTGCTATAAGAGGACTCAGCACAGCCTAAAGATAAAGAAATACATTGAATTATATAAAGCAGAAATATTAAAAGACATCTTACACTCACAAATCCTTCTTTTAACTGTAGAATTATACAAAAATAATAGTAAATAACTTAATAATATCAAAAACTGACACAGCTGAAGTGTCTATTACTGTTATACTTGACTCAATGAAGTATCATGCTTAGCATATGCTTTGTGAAGTGTTAATATTGAGTGTACCTAAGCTATGCACAAAAGAGAAACCAGTAAATATACACTGTACTGATCACGTCTTTGTGTAACAGAATTGTGGAGCTCTTTGAAATCTGCAGTACGAAACAACCTAGAAATCACAGAGGTAGAATTGTTTGTATTCTGATGAGTGGAAGCCACATAGATGATATTTTCTTCCTAAATACACTTAACATGTGAAGCTTAGGGTCAGAAGGTACTGTAACAACTACCTTAACAGAATTCACAGACGTATGTTTTGACTAATACCACATGCAATCATATTAACAGGATAAATTCCAACAGAACAGCATGAACTTTCAAGTTTCAGGCTACAGACCTTATTGAATGGCCATTTATATGCCTGGATGGGTGAGTTAGAGATAAAAACTATGGTAGTACCACATGAAAATCAAGTAAAACACAATTTTTAAAATGGCAATTGGATATTCTTTCAGTTAGTTAAATGGTTCACAAAGATAAAACGGCAGACCTGTGTTTTGTGTGAAAACTTCCTTTTCAGAGAATCATATATTTGGTTACCAAACTAATTCTTTGACCCCTAGAGATTTCCTCCAGCTGCCCCTTTCAAATAAACTAATTCCAGCTTCACACGCATTAGGTTTGAAAATCAAATGAAACAAAACAGTAACTCTAGAGAGCTGAAATTTACAGATATCTTTTTTTTATAAGCCTAATATAATCAATACTTTGAATCTGTTTCAGCCACCTAACAGTTTCTGACAGGATGCTTTATTTATGCAGTCAGACAGTTATATCAAAAGAGTGAACAGACTAACTGTGCAAGCAGAGTCATGGAATAACATCACAAATGCCACTGGTGTCAACTGAGTTTATGATTAAGCTCAGCTACGCAGAAGTGTGAGCAGTCTGACATGTTATTGTTAAAAAAGCTCCATATTTGTAGATATCTATCTACTGAATAATCATTGAAGCAGAACACAAGTCTATTAAAGTCAAACATACTTAGAGAAGATTAATATGCAGAGCACAAATTCACATCCGTGAGCAAATGCTGCAAAAGTAAATATTAAAATGTGCCAATTTATAAGGTCTGGATGAGACTAAAGCATTTGAAGTTCTCCAGCACTCCTCTAAGTAACCTCTTCCTTATTTAATCTAAAAAGCACAGGAAAAACTGAAAAGCAACTCTACTGACCCGCTTTACTGGACCCTGCTTTTTTAGGCAACAAATGCACTCTGAATTAAAAAAAAAAACAAAACACAAGCAACACTTTACACAATGCTGGAACAAAACACAGAATCAAATAAGTTTATGTGGCATTCATTTAAATAAACAGTTTAGCTTGCCAAATGATTCCAATTACTACTAAGTGTTCTGCTTGTTGCAATCATGCTTCTCAGCAGAGAAAGTCCTTATTTAATTGTGTCTTTTCAGACTTCAATTTAATTTTTACACTTTCTTCATCCAAAAGATGTAAAAAAGGCAAAAGTGCATTATATTTGGAATGGCAAGAACAGGACAGAGTAAGAAGAAACTAGGACTGCATATGCCTTTTAAAAATTCCTTTACCTCTGCCATGAACAGTTTACATTTCAGTTGCAAGAGATAAATCTTAGCCAACAATCATTTATCACTAATATTCCTCTAGGAAGACTTCTGTATCTCAAGGAGATCTTTTTAAAAAGTATTCTTCAATGGTTCTGTCTACTTGAGAAATTGTAAAACTTTACAATTGACATTTCAACTCTAAATGACAATTGAAATTACTCTGTATGTTAAATAGCACATTTATCTCTTGGCAACTGTTTAGGACACATGACATGTTACACTTTAGATAAAATTTAAGAACTGAAAATTAACAGAACTGACTTAATCAGTATCTTGCTTTAGTAATCACAGATAGAAGTTATATCTCTAAAAATATAACTGGGAGGAATGATTACAAGGAAATAAATCAAGCAAGCAGGTATCTAACATCAGGCAAATAAAGATTAAAAGCCTTTTGCTTGGGAATAATCTGTACCAGAGCTGTCAGACTCATAGCACTCCTCCTTGGCTCATTAGCAATTTTTCTCTCTGTGATCTTGCAAGAAAATTCCATACAACGTCCATTCCATACAAAATTCCATTCCAACATCCTCTCTTCTAATCAAGGTCTCAGATAAGATTTGTCCCATGATGCATCTGGTTTATCAAAGATTTAAGCAGGGCTAAAATGTACCTGGTTGCAGCTTAAAAGCTCAGCTTGTGCCTGTACATCCTGCAGAGCTTCTGCCATAAGGGCTCAACACACAGCTAAGCACAGTGTGCCTGCTTTGGCCTTCCATTCCAAAAAAACCCAGAAGTCTTTGGAAAGGTTTATGCTACAGCCACCAGCCCTAAAAGGTCTAAACAATGTGGTTCATTGTGAAACAAACTGAACTGACTCTGTAACATCCACAGCACTGGTGGTGTTCAGTTGATTACCATGAAGAACACCCTCCACAGAAAAAAGGAAACTGACCTCTCTATTCTTGTGCATGGTCTGCCTGTTAACTCAAACAAAATTACAGTAAAGGTCAATAAGCCAGTTGTTCTGCCTCTAGCAATGGAGGAGGGCAGGCATGAGGGGTGAAATAAACAGAAGGAAAATGTAAACCAAGTGGTGCACGAAGACATCTATGTTTGCAAAAGATTATTTCTTTTCTGGTATATCCAAAGAGCTTTGAGGGAAGATCAGGTTTGACTAACTAATTTCCTTTATTCGTGGAATATTTTATAATTACTGTCCCATGATATATTTCCCTTGCAGTCCCAGTTGATTCAAAATTTGTTCATTCTATGGTGTGACTTTGGGAAGAATCTGAAGCTGAATTACCTGAACAGCACAAACATGCTGCATTATCTAAGAGTATATTCAGACAGATGTACGTCTCCACGTTCCATGTGTCCTCTAAGAAAATCTTATGAATTTTAATAGTAAAGGCAAAACTTTTATTATGGTTTAACTCAAGCCAGCAACTAAGTACCACGCAGCTGCTTGCTCACTCCCCTGCCCCTGGCAGATTGGCAGAGAATTGGAAAAATGCAAAACCTGTGGGCTGAGATAAGCACAGCTTAATAAGTGAAATAAACTAAGATACAATAACAAAATTAATAATAAAAGGAAAACGAGTGAGGAATAAAATCCAACCAAACTCCCACAAGTGATGCATAATGCAGCAGCCCACCACCCACTGACTGATGAGCAGCCTGACCTGAGCAGCCATGACGCCCCCACAGCTAACTCCCCCACAGTAAATACACTGAACATGATGTTCTGTGGTATGTAATATCCCTTTGGCCAGTTCAGGTCACCTGTCACAGCTATGGTCCCTCCCCGATTCTTGTGCACCTCCTCGCTGAGAGCATGGGAGACTGAAAAGTCCTTGACATAGGTTACATTCTACTTAGCAACAACTAAAACATCAGTGTGTTATCAACATTATTCTCATACCAAATCCAAAACAGCACTGTACCACCTAATAAGAAGAAAATTAATTCTAGCCAGATGAAACCAGAACAACTTTACATGATTTTTATGGACCGTACTGTATGTTCTAACAGATAACCAGAGCCATGCTAAAAAACCCAGTGCCTCAAAAGGAAACAAAGAGGCAATAATTGTCTAGCAAACTGCACTTGTGCTTGCTTAGTGTTGTATCAGTGTCTTGACAGAACCATAGAGAATCCTTTCATTTCATCACAATTAAGTGATACAGAACCCAGGACTTTTGGGTTGTTGATTTCAGTTCCCTGCTCTGGGACCATCTTGCACCATAAACAATCACTTTATATAATCATTTAATATACAATCACATATAACAAAATTTTTTCATATACCAAACAAGATCCACCTGAAAATCAGGGAGTTTTTCCCTCTGCTGCTCACTGTTCAAAACTCATTTCAGAAATTCAGTGTTTGATGCTCAAGACACATTCTTAACCATTTTTTTTTCCTTTGTAATTGGCTTGCCTTTTTCAATAAAAACACAAAGAAACAACTCCTGCCCCAAAATCTTTGCTTGGCTGCTGCTATTCTAATGATTCTGTAGCTAACTAGCACATTGCTTACTAGTTTTCGGCAAAAGTAATTGCAGCATTTGTGATTCACTGCATCCCGCTTAAAGAGTACCCAATACAGATGTCACAGGACTGAGGGAATTGGTTGATGTAGTTGTCGAGCCCCTCTCCATGATACTTGAAAAGTCACTGCCATCAGGGCAAGTCCCAGGTGACTGCAAAAGGGGAAATATTTTACCCACCTTTACGAAGGGTAGAAAAGAGGACCCTGAGAAATACTGGCCTGTCAGCCTCACCTCTGCCTGGGGAGATCATGGAACAGATGCTCCTAGAGCTGTGCACATGTAGGAGAAGAGGATGATTCAGGACAGACAGCACAACTGCACCAAGGGCAGGTCCTGCCTCATCAACCCAGTGGCCTTCTAGGATGGGGTGACTGCAGCAGTGGACAAGGGAAGGGCTACAGATGTCATTTATCTGGACTTCTGTAAAGCCTTTGGCACAGTCCCCCACAACATCCTTCTCTCTAGATTGGAGAGAGATGGATTCTATGGGTGGAGTGTTCGGTGGATGAGGAATTGATTGGACAGTCACATCCAGAGGGTAGTGGTCAATGGCTCAGAGTCTCAATGTGACATCAGTGACAAGTGGTGTCCCTCAGCGGGCCATACTGGGATCCATACTGTGTTGTTTAGTATTTTCATTAATGGCATGGATAAAGGGATCAAGTGCACCCTTAGCAGGTTTGCAGAATGGATTCAAACTGAAAGAATAGTTTAGATTGGATACTAGGAAGAAGTTCTTTACTGTGAGGCTGGTGAGGCACTGGAACAGGTTGCTCCAAGAAGTTGTAGGTGTCCCATACCCCATCTTCAAAGTCAGGTGTGGATGGAGCTCTAAGCAATCTGGTCTAGTGAGAGGTGTCCCTGCCCATGGCAGGGGCGTTAGAGGTAGATGATCTTTAAGGTCCCTTCCAACCCATACCATTCTATGATTCTGTGACTCTATGACAACACCTATTTACTGCTGACAGAATTCACATAATAAATAATAATGGACTGTAAACAAAGCTAATTAAGTCATTATCAGAATAATCCAGACTACTGACTACACTCTTTCCAGGACACTTACCCTGAAACAGCAGCACATGCTGTAAAAGAACACACTGGATTTACAAGTACAACTACAGTGGATCATTTCTTTCTCTGTCTTTGTATATGAAACTTCCTGTCTGAATCTTATCCAAGTTCAATGATATATCCATGTGGCTAGACAAAGGACAATATGTGTGGGGATGTACAAACACCAAATAATGAGGTGACCTAATAAAGTAAGGCTATAGATGAGACTAAAGGTCAATGAACACTTATTTTAGTACTTCATGCCCATTGAACATATCTCTACATTTTACACCGGTATTAAATGTAGGGCAACTCATAACTCTGTTCACTTAGAAAAAGATATGTGCCAATGCATAAAGGTCCAAAGCATATAAGACTTCAGAGGGAAACCTGCTAATTGTTACAATGAACTGAGCTTTCTGAAATGCTAGCTGGATGCCTATTTGAATAGTTAAAATCAAAGAAATAATTTTAAAATATAAATCTTCTATGTAAAAACTATCTGGAAAGCAATATTCTCAGGAATGCCCAGTGATGAGGGGCATCACCTGTGACAAGGCACATCAATGGAGTGGTCTTTAATTCTAGAGCAGAACATTTCCGTTTTAGGAAAGCGCTGTGCATTGTTTTAGATCTTTGTTTTAGATCTAGATTGCATCACCACTCTAAGTTACACAATTTTAAAATGCATAACACATTGAATTGGATTTCTTTTAACAGAAAACACTGAATTGTTTTTGATATACTTTGCAGAGAGTATGATGGCAATTTTTCTTTATTGCGTCTGATTTTCACTGTTGATACTGGCTTACAGGAAGAACTGAATGGAAAAAAGTAGCCACCCCTTATCTCCCAGGTGTCCATGAAGCTGCTTCTGCAAATTTCTTTAAATGGATCATTCAACAGCCAGAAGTCACTGCTATTCACATTTATCCATCACCTCAGACTTCTAATTATTGGCGTATTTTACCACTTTCCCCTGGACTCTTTTGTTGTAGATCAGGAAGTTGTCTATGCTTTATTCGAGGAAGAAAGTATTACCAATTAATTGTCTGAAAGATGGTACTAAAATATGATTTGGGTGACTCCTACATTCATTAAGACCTATGGTTTACAACACAGCTACTGGCCTACATATAAATTGGAACAAAAGGTCAAAAAGGTCCACTTCAACTCAAAAAATGCCATAATTGGTGTTCCAAAATAATATGCACATCTCAACATGCACATTGGAAGACGTAGTTCAGATGTTTGCTTATCTGTGGAATATTCACCATCAGCAGTTACATTGTGAAAGATTACAGAAGCAAGCTAAAAGAACTTGAACACTACTGAAAAGCTGGATGATTAATTTTGGAAAAGGCTTTGCCTGAAAAGAAAGGAGGGGGGGAAAAGGATGCTGGTGTGAGGCAAACTCAAGCTAATTACCATAAGGATTCCACAAAATGGAACCTCCAGCATGACTGAGTTGTCTGTCAAGACAGAGACATTTATTTCTTGTGACAAAAAGCAAAAAGATAAATCAAGGTATTTTTGCCTTTCAGTTCAGGTATTGACTGGAATTGTCACCATGCAAAAACATGAAGCAGTGCTTTATCTAAAACACAATGCTGGAAAGAGGTGGTGCAAGAAACAGAACCAACTGAGTATTTACTTAAGCAGCCAACCATCAAATAATCTTATGTCTTGGTTTATGATATAAAAGGTATGGAAGGGAGACTTTCCTGATCAGTTGTTTCCAAAAGAGTGTAATAATATAGAAACTACATATAGTCGTCTATTCAATTACAAAGATCAATTACAGAAAAATATGCATTAATCATTCCAAATGTAACAGTTTTCTTAAATACCATGAGGTAATACATAAAGTATATACTTAACATACTTCTTTACGTCAGTCCTTTTTCCATAACTGACCCCTTACGTACATGCTATGTTCCTACTACAGACAGCAAACAGACAACAAGGTTCTTGAAACTTCAAATCTGTCACAGCTCTTTGAGATGTGTGCATGTCAGTATGAGCTTCAAAGCAAACCAAACAACAAAGGAATTACAGTATCAGAACTATGGCACCCCTTCCTAGCAATGCTGTTTTCTGAAAAAGGAGTTTTTATTCAGTCTCTGTTACATACTCCACTGAAGACTACCAAATGTTCTCCTGGGAAATGTTTAGTTATTTTTGTACGTGAGTATCTCCTAAAATTTATGTCCTGCCTTGAAGTCCGCCATCTGCCTGTCGGATACAATCTATGACCTTGTTGTTTCTAATGCACTCATGCTGTTGGCAAAGCATCCAGCCAGGGCAAGGAAAGAGAAGCAGTGGGAACTGTGCAATAATATGCAATGAGAAACCAAATAAAGAATTTATTGTATTAATCGAGATGAAACTGCTATTTATCCCAGATTTTATGCACATGGCAAGAGATGAGGAAGCTGTTTACAGTACCATGTAACTGAGGCAGTCTGGACATTAAAATGCCTGTCTGCACTGTATAAATGCAGGAAAGTCCCTGTAGCAAGTTTCAAGGCAATGACATTTCTACCCCTGGGATTATTTGTTCACTAGCGAATATCCTGATTAAACAGCCAAAAGTGTTGAGATCTGACAGGCTCCGATACATGCATAGAAAAAATCTCTTCTAGCTTCTTTTCTGTCCTTGGGAATAACAGACCCTTTTGGTGCGCTGAATAAAAGACCAAACTCTGAAATCCTCAAGGGCAGTCATAAGCCCTATCAACCTGCTTAGGGTCTGCTGAGGACCTTCTCCTGCACCCTGCCCAAGGCCCATTACAACCTGTGCCAGGGGTGTTGATCCCTGCCTGAGCTAAGCTGTAGGAGTGCTTGTCTCCAGCCTTATCTCTGGCTCTGCTGCCTGGGTGGACCTCAGGCCCATGCTACAGGCAGCTCCTTTCCCTGAAAGACTGCTTGGATACGTGTTGTATCTTGCCTCCAGTTTTGACTTTGACCGTGTCTCCTGGGTAGGTCCATACTATTGCCTTGTCTCCAGCTTTGTCTCTGGTCCCATCTCCTGCTGCTCCAGATGAACCCTGAACCTGATCCATCACTTGTTGAGGAAGCTTGTTACCAGAGACCTGCCCTGTTCTCCTCACTTTGCTGCTGTGGGACTGTCCCCTGGACAAGGAGGGCACTCTGCCTATGGTGCAGCAGGTCTGAGTGCCTGGCTCCGACTGCCTTATGCAGCGAGGACCATTCTTGCTGCTCCCTGGACATGGTCTGTATTGCTGGTGAGACTTTATGTACCTCTCTCAAGCAAATGCAAGCAGAACAGAGAAGAAATCAAACAGTAGGGCAGCACATTCCTCATTTTCTGAGGACAACCACTGCTCCCTCGATCTAGTCTTTTCACAAGTAGAAAATTCACTGAGAACATTTGCTGTTTTCCACTCATTTAAAAGAACGAATGATAAATACTGAGCATTGACGGTAGGTTACTTAGGGAGACACACAAGCCTAAATTCTGCCAGAGTATGACTTCTCTCACAGAAAATAAAATAATCTGTTAATGCAGTAACAATTCCACTTTAAAATGCACATGCTCATTTGCAATAAAACATTCAAACGTTTATCTACATAATGTTGCCAGTGAATGCTCCATTGTTTTCTTGTATTTTCTACTGGGATTTGTCAGACAAGAAACATGTTCAGATCACATATTTTGGTTACATATCACAAGGTTACTATAAGACCTCTTCAAACTTCTAAAATCAACTCATAGCCTGTCTCTTACTGTGACTTATTTTCATTTCATCTACACCTTACCTGCATAGCACAAAGAAGCATATTTAAAATGGTCAGTGCAATCACAACTGATAAACAATTTGTGCTGCAACAAAATTTGATGTAACCATGGTGCATTGACCTTGGCTGGTTGTCAGATGCCCACCAAACTGCCCTATCCCTCCCACTCCGTTCTACACTGACCATGGTGCCTGCAGAGTTGTTTCTCACAAGTATCCCCCCTTCTCCCTTCCCTGCTGTTGTTGCACACAGGGTTTATTACCCTCCTAAAGGATGTTATCACAAGGGGCTACAGCTTTGGCCTGTGATGAGTCCATCTAGGAACCATCTGGAACTGGCTCTTTTTACTACAGAAGCAGCTTCTAGCAACTTCTCACAGAAGCCACCCCTGCAGCCCCCAGATACCAAAACTTTACCATGTAAACCCAGTATAGCAGCAAGCGCAAATGGGGTTGTAGCAGTGTTCCTCCCCAGGCAAAATATATTACTGAACCTACTAGCTGGGCAAACCTAGATACACAGAAAAACAATGAAATTGCTAAAACATGGTCCTTTACTCTCTTGGAGCCTTAACATTTTAAATATTCTATCCAAGAAGTTACCGAGGATGCAAACTGTTACTTTAAAAAAAAGCAAATAAATTTAATAGATTGTATCTGCAGGCATGGACCGTACAACATTTCTGTGACAACTGAAGCACTTTTCATGACTGACACATGACCGTTTAATAGTGTAAGAAGAAACAGACTAAGTTTATGGTCAGAATCTGGTGAAGGAGAAACACAAAACCCTTTCCTAAGGTTCAAATTCATTTGACAGCATATATGTTTTGGTATATTTGCATTTGCATTCCAGTCATGAACACACAACGAGACCAAAAACTACACAGTTTTGATTTACTACAAGCGAAATGCTTAACCTGTTTTCCATGAAATATCCTTAGTCCTCTCTTGTATATAACAGCATAAAGAACATTTACTGGGATGAATTTGAGAGTGTGAAGTGTGATTTATGTTATTAGTTGTGTAAGGCATCTGCTGGACAATCCAGCAATTTTCTCTCACTCTTCACTCTTCTTAGGAAAAAGTCTGGTTATGATATGAGATAATTCTTAGACAGCTGCAAGTCTTTCCCTTACAAGGAATCCCTGCATTGTTTAGACTCTGGTATCTGTATTTCCTAACTGTACTCTGATTGTGAGGAATCCTTGAGATGCCCTAACTAAGTGGCTCTCAGATAATCTGCTTGAAAAATGGTAATCTTATTTTTAAAATATTGTTCCATAAGTCAGATCAAAACTCTAAAAAAATTCTGAAAAAAATTCAGACTAGAATGGCTTCTCTTAATAGACTTGAAGTCATTGCCCAGCATTTAACATGAGGCATCTCAGCCCGTGACATTCCTGTTGTGTTAGATATTACACTAATGTATATTAAAACTGCTGGTCCTTCCACAAAAGCTGTACATTTACAAGACTAGGAAAATTATCTACAAACACAGTACACGGGTCAAAGCGTTGAGTGTTGCTTCTGATCAAAGATGAAAATTTGTAGCCACTGCTATTACAGAGGTAGTGCTTTACATACTGACTTATTATAATGCTGTTGCATTACCTGTGGTTCCTTATTGTGTTGGCTAGGATCCTTTTCATAACTCTCTGCATAGATCCGCAGAGTAGCTCTCACATGACTAGAAGCACTCATTCTGAAGATGAGTCTAGAAGCATCTGAAAAAATAATCCGCAGCCCCTGTGAAAGAAGAAGGAACAGCATATATATAAGGTGGCAGTACCTTTACAAATCACCATTCGCTGCTTCAAAATAAAAGTGAAAGGAAGAATCATTTGGATGACATTCTTCTTTCCCCTTAACTTTAGACAACTCATTCATTATTCTTTTCTCCCCTCTGAAGACTAAAAATGATGTTGTGCATTCCCTCCCACTCCTCAAAACAAATACTCTCTTACTGATGTTTTTGGTTTTTTTACTTGATTTGTTCTTATTCTGTGTGGCAGAGCACAAAATCAATGGCCTGAGAAATAGGTAAAAGAATCACTGAAGACCTAAGAAACAGCTACAGAATCCCTGGATCAAAAAACAGTTGTCAGGAGTGAATACAAAAGACAGGACCAGTTGTTACCCCTCAAACACCATGCATCAATATATGACTGCAAGAATTTCAATAAGTCTGCAGTACAATTTGGAAAACTTAAGGTGTTAATTAATCTCAAGAACACTAATTAATGCACATTAACTGTGTGCATAATAAAAAGGATTGATAAATTCATTAATTAACTAAAAATCTGCTCTTTGCTCCCATCTTCACATCTTTTTTTCTTTTCTCCTCCCCTCTTCTGTACTGCATATATGAACACTTTTTTTTACAGCCCACAGACCATATACTTGGATCCACAGTTTCCATACAGGAAGGCCATTAAGGCCAGAGGACTAAATTGCACAGAAAAATAGTTGTAGTGTTGCAATATTCTATCAGCTGTGCACTACTACACATTCTAGTTCCCTTTATGCAAATGGTACCCTTAGATTAAGTACCACCTCTGATAAGCCAGTGAACTTTTCTTCCCCTTAGTCCTTCTGTTGACAAAGGTCTAGTGCACAAACTGAGATCCTTGCTACTTTTGTTTAAAGGGCAGTAAACCAAAAAATGAGAGAAGAGAATTAAAAGAGATGCATTTTATTTTTCCAGTTTTATCAGCAGCTTGACAAGACGATGTTAGAAACAGTGTGCCAATATTCTACAGTATACATAAAATCTAAGTAAAACCCTTGTTTCCTCGGATATATGCCAAAACACCTTTAGCACCATATAAAGCATTGTTTGATAACCACAATATCATCGAATGGTTTGGGTTGGAAAGGACCTCTAAAGGTCATCCAGTCCTGATGTCATCAGGTCATCATGTTCACTGCAGTGAGCAGGGACATCTTCAATTAGATCTGGTTGCTCAGAGCCCCATCCAACTTGACCTTGAATGATTCCAGGGATGGGGCATCCACCATCTCTCTGGACAACCTGTTCCAGTGTTTCACCACTCTCATTGTAAAAAAAAGTCTTCCTTGTATCTATTTTGAATTTACTCTTTTAGTTTAAAGCCATTATCACTTGTACTACTGCAACAGGCTCTGCTAAAAGGATTGTCTTCATCTTTCTTACAAGCCCCCCTAAAGTACTGAAAGGTCACAATAAGGTCTCCCTGGAGTCTTTTGCCTCTTAATATAATGGCCAACTTGTACCTCTCATCCTTATAACTCAAATTTCACACAAAAATGCAACTGGTCCCATTCCTGGCTCACTGGACCTTCAAAAGCAGCACTGTTATGTGCTTACGTGTACAAAAGCATAGAATAGCTGTAAAAATTAAAACAGTCTTCAAGAATAACAGAATGTTTCATTTAATTTTAAGTCTTATTATTGCACTGTGATAAGCAATATTCATGGGTTTCAAGAGAAACAATGAATTAGAAACAACAGTCTGTGTGTATTGTTTGCTGCCTATTTTCTCATTGCTGTGTCTGTTTTCTGAGTTTGTTGTTTATTAACACTGAATAATTATCACGTAGCCAGCTTCTCATTCATGAGACAGTGCAGTTGCACTGAATATAAATCTTTCTCCCCTAACTACTGGGGAACAAAACTTGGAACCTGAATACTTAGCTGAAAAATCCGCATGAAGCCTATGACAGTCTGAAAGAGGTATCTACATTTAGATGATGAGCAAGCTACCTGAGGAAAATGGCAGCAGTGAACTGTTGTTTCATTTGCATAGACCAATATCCTCTCCACTGTTATTGTGCTTGGAGAATCCCACTGAGGCTGCAGACACATGAAGCTAGGAATGTGCCCTTGCCAAAGGACAAACTGGTTGAACTGTACTCTGAATAAATAAGAGCTTCTCCCTATGAAAAGACATGCTTTCTGGTTTTATGGGCTCCCTTTCAGAGTCCATCTGAAAACAAGCCAAGTCATGTTTCTCTGTTTGTGTTACATGGTGATATGATTAGTAATTATATTCCAATATAGAGTAAGTGCTTTGGATGAAAAAATTAAGGGAAAGGAAAGTGCAATGAAAATTCACAAGCTGCTTTTTTAAACTACAAAGGTCACAAGTCTGCCATGCCTGTAATTTTCCACTGGACTTGGACATGACAATATCCTCATATCTTGTTTCAGTAGTAATACACAAAAAGAGAGTAGCTTAGTGGCAGATGGGCTGCTTATACTTTCTGGATGCAATGATGAATGGAAACGTTAAAGACTCTGAGCAGAATGGCATGACAATAGTTTTAATGGCTTGTAATATCATTTGCTAGGGTCTGTTTAGGTCAAGTAATTTAAAAACTAGAGAAACCAGGACCATAAAAATATAAATAGCATAAAATCAGGACAAACTTTAACAGGAGTTATATCTCACATTCAAGATAACTGAATACACATTTACACCTGGTAAAAGTACCTGGTTACTTTTGAGCACATCATGAATTTCCAAACACTGAAGGCTCAGTTTGAACTGCAGTTCTTGATAACCAAGGAATCTCACTATAGACAGAGTCCAGAAGGAACTGATAATTTGGGCTAGGGAAGTCAAATGTGCCCACATAGGCTACAACCTTCTAGTCTTCTGCATGCTATTGGATACAATAGATACTTAGATATTGCATCTTAGTTACGTAAATCCTGTGGGTCACCAAGAGCAAGAATTTTTTTTTGGTAATGTATAGCCAGTGGAGATTTCAGATAGAAAATAGAAAAAGGAAAGACCTTCTTTCTATATATTTTCCACTGCTCCAGAAAAGGAACCCTCCCTATACATGCATTGCTGTCAACAGGGATTTCATCCCACCCTACGTTCACTGTGACACTACTGTCTCCAGTTATGTACAGCAAGCACAAGATAAACTAAAGGTGGATTATCTTATCCAGACTGAGATAATCTTAAGTAGGAAATGCAGTACCTATCACAGCAAAGGAAACACCATCCCATTAATAAATGGACAGTCTTGCCAGCTGAACTTTAGAAACAACACTGTTGGAGACAATATGACAGCTGCAAAACCATCACTACAGCCATACCTGTCTTTTGGTCACAGTGCCATCCACAGGATCTACGTACTCAAAGCTGTCTGTTCTCTCCACACTGTAGATATTGTTACCCACAGCAAACTGCTGATGGCTGAATGATTTGTCAGTGATCAAAGCTTCCAGGTCTCTCATTATGAAATACGCTGTTCTGGGTTCCAGTGCTTCATAATCAAACCTTGCACATATATCAAAAAAAAGTAGAACCAGAAAGTAAGTCCCCAGAGCTGAGAAAAGAGTTTTGCTTTCACAGAACTCTATATACTCACAATTAGCAATTTACTGCTTACTTCAAAAATCAGAAGTGTACCACTGAACTACTGATTGCAAATGAAACCAGCACACACATGCAAATCCTGTGCAATCTAACCATCACATGTGTGCAAGCACAGCTCTACACTGGCCACCTGACTCTAAATCAACAGAAAGCATCTAGACAATGCAGTTTCTAAAGTAGCAAGGAAAACATCACCAATACACAGCTAGCTTTCAAAACATAATGACACAATCAGCGCAGTGCTCAACAGACAAGTGAAATTGAGAAAACTTTGCTACAAGTTTTGAGGAATAGCTGTGTGTGAAAGACCTTACAAATTGCAAACTCTTCTGGATTAAGTCTGGATTAAGAGAGAGGCAGAAGCAAAGATGAAAATGACAGCTAGAACACACAATATTGAGACCTTAATACAAATAAGTACATGTTTGTATCTTTGGAGGAGTTATCCTGAACTGGAAGCAGGCATAGGTTTCAGTTCTCACTAAAACCCTGTCACATGGAGGCACTTAGAGAAACAAATGCAGGAGTAAATCTTGCTGGGATTATGTTACTTTTTCAACATCATGTAAAAAGCTGCACCTATATATTCCACAAGTAAATAATTCAAATCTTTCTGCCATTCAATATTAAAAAGTTCAATTACTCTTATGGTAGCAGTAACATATACTTATAGCTCCTTTTTCTGACACTTACTCCTCTGGAAAAACCTGTCTACAAAACAGTGATAATCTGTGGCAGATTTTCATTCTGTAGGCACAGCAAATGCATGCCTAAGTGCAACTGAGCACATCTAAACTAGCAATGATTGTAGCAGCATTCTCCTATCAGCTACATGGGTGCCTTTTCCTCATTTTTCTCACCTGCAGTAGTAGTGCCGGCCAAATTTTGCCCAGTGATCCCTGACAATCTCCTCCACACTCTGCTTTCGAGCTGCTAGGATTGAAAGCCAAACTAGCACAGCCCACAGTCCATCTTTCTCTCGAAGGTGGTCAGACCCTAAAGAGACAGACATTAAGCACATTATTTGGTATCACTGCAAATCAGAAAACAAGGTAAGGAGGATGGGCAAATATCTCATTTAACTGTGTTATGTCACATAACAGTAATCAACAGTACTAGCCCCAGCGCCTCTGATATGTTCCAGAAAGAAAGCCAGAACTAATGTTTAAAACGTGATCTATTTACGCATGACAAAAGCCCATACTTCTAAAGTTAAGTAAAAATATGTACAAGTACTTGAATAGAAACAGTGGCAATATGAAAACATTTTCAGTCATTACTCCTGCTCACTGATGTACAGAGTGTTTTCACACCTCTGCTACTGTTTCCCAGAACTTGGCTAGATATGCAAACCCCAGCCATGAGCCAGAATGTTCTCCTTTATGAGAGTCGAGTTCAACACCATCTCCTTATCTCTGCAGATGTTCATCTGCACATGTCAAGCTGCAGAGAAAGAACTTCCCCATTCCATAAAAATTGCAGATTTCCAGAATGTTCATGACCTCCTGTCAGGACAATAACCAAGAGCTTGAAAAGATTTTTTCCTGAGAAAAAAAAAAAAAAACAAGCAAACCAGAGAGCAGGACTGTTCCCTTTTCTGTATTTCTCCATACCTCTAAGTGGTAAAGATTTTTGGATACTCCAGTCTAGATTCCTTCATAGGTTTGTATTTATGAAGAGAGAAATTGTTCCAACAATGAAAACTAGGAACAGTTTTGGACTATCCCACATGATTTAACACATAAGTCTCAGACCCAAGTAAGAGCCAAGACCCCTGGCACTCAGTACTGATAGCAATTATATAAGCTAACAGACTCAAGAAACTTGAAGAGATATCAAGTATGTAGCCATTGCTCTGGCATAATAATACCAGATTTGGTTTAAGTTTGTTAGCTGCAGCCTTACGGTTTTCTGTCTAGTCACACATTATTGAAACTGTGAGTACAAAGCAAGTGCAATAATTCAGAAGTTTTGTTTACTGCATGAAGTACCTACTGATTATGGAGGCAACCAACTGAACAATCAATCCTTAGAAGATACTTAACAAAATCCACAGAGAGAGGAATCTAAGAACTCTTAGGCTGAATACCTGTTTTCTGAAATAGTCTCCTTCCCCAAACACAAAAATCCTGTTGCAGCAAGACTGCTTTGCAGAGCTTGGTTTTACGTAACAGCCTGCAAGGTCCACACAGTCATCTGTCAAAACAGATGTGTTTTGCTACTGGCAGAGGACAGTTCCCATAAAATAAATTGATGCACTGAAGCTGTTAACCCTGTGAAAAACTGTCATCATATTAAAGGCATATAAGGAAAATAACAAGATGTACAGAGACACCATGATTCCTCGGGTTCAGTCTTCCAATCACTGCTGTTGCCTTGAACTTGCAGTCTCTCTTCTAGGGAGACAGCAACAATCAGGGTAGCAGCCTCTACTCATATGGATTTTATAAGAGACCATTGTCCTGGGTCTGCCACAAATCTGCCTGCCACTTACACTTCTTGTGTTACATTCAACCTCAACACTCTGAATGTAACACTGGTCTTACATTAACTTAACTACCACAGGGTTAAATAAATGCAAATTACTATTAGCACAATATTCAAGTTGTACTGGAATGATTACTGAACACTTGTTGATGAGGATAAAGATTTGCATGAAGATTATGTTTATGTCTATGCATTAAGCATTACAGAAAACGAGGACATCGAACACTGTAGATGGATTTAAGAGCTGAGACAGTAACATGCCTTCACATTTGCAAAGTAGCTGTCATGATAGTAAGAATATCTCTTTTTTGCCACTTGTTATCTGCCTTGATCTGTGATCTGTGAGGTCTCTGCAACAACAGCAGTCTCCTATTACAACTGCCAGAGTTTAGGGCTGGTGCTTGAGGAACTGCTGCAAGAGGAGCCCCAAGTTACTCTGTTCTCTGCTCCAGTACTGAGTGCTGCGAAAGCATGGAGTGCCAACCAGTCAGAAGAAAAAGGACAGGGTTATTTATGAGCTCTCAAAGCTTCGCAAATAGCTTCAGATAAGAAAGAAAAACAAATGTCCCTCTACAGAAAGTCAGTCCTTCAGACACAGGTCATAGAATCATAGAATTGTTTGGGCTGGAAGGGACCTTAAAGGTCATCTCTCACCTTTTCTACTCCCTCATTGCAGTAATATGCTAGATCACCCTAAGGATATCTTCTACAGGAACACCAGCAGTATGTCCTATGGATAATAAAGTCAGCTTACTTGTAGGCAAAGCAGACAGCAGAGTCACAGTCACTGTCACTGAAGCCAAGAGTCTGTTCCCAGATAATGGTGCAGGCTTCTGCCCCTGCCACCAAAAGAGAAATCTAGAATAGAGCTGTCGCTTCTCCCCCAGCATACATTGTTCCTCTGGTAACAGCAGGAAAAGTCATCACGTCACCATGGGGGCTGGGGATGCTCAGGGGACTGGGAACAGTGGGGCTTCTCTCGGGCAGCAGGGCACAAGCAGCCAGGGCCTGTCCCAGTCCCACTGCCCCTGCAGCAGGGCAGCCAGGAGCACCAGGGAAGTCCCAGCTCTGGGCATCAGGCACTGCCTGGGAATGGGGATAGGGCAAGGCCAGGCCAGGAAGTGGGAGCACGGGCAGGCCTGGCTTTGGGGGACCCCTGGCCAGGCACGGCAGGGCTGTGGGGAGCTGGAGACTGGCCCTGCTGCAGCATTGCTGGGGCAGGAGCTGACGGACCCCGTGCTGCTCCTGGGCAGGGTGGGGGAGCCCCAGGGGGCCAGGCAGGGCCCTGGTAACAGCAGGCTCACCCCAACACGCCTGTTCCTTTCCTTCTTAAACTGCCTGCCTCTCCTTTCAGCCATTCATCCATAGCACAGAAAAAATTCCATTTCTCCTGCTGCCAATAATCACCAGCCACTTAAATGGCTTAAGTGTCTCAACAGACACCAGCAAGAAGTGGAGACATGGAACTGAGCTTAACCCCTCAGCATTTGTTCCAATACGAATGACCATTTATTCTCCAGCTACGTAACACACTGCAGACTGCAGGCCAGCAAATCATACAGTGAAAAGCACTGCAGTCATCCAGCAAAATGGTCTATACATCATGACAATGGAGAAACAGGCTAAGTTGAACACCAAAGAGATGCATTCCGATGTAGCAAACATTTGAAGTACATTTCATTGAACTAAAATTTTCTAGTGAAACATGGACAGAAGCATTTCTGAAGAGCTCTTTGCTGTGTTCTGAGCTTTGTTCTAGTATGGCTTAAGCTCATTAATCTATATAAGGAGGGCTGAATATATTATTCTTCATACAGATTTAGCAGATTTGGCACGTGGTCTGTCCTTGCACATCCCTCAGAGGACAGAAATTGTTGCTTCTCTGGAACAAGAAAGCAGTGGGAGAAAGTAATCCAGAGACAGAAGTCTGGATAGCTAGAAGCAACTCAACTGTTTCAGTATCAAAATTACAAATTTACAATTAAAAATGCTAGCCTGATATGAGTACAGGGACAATAATGCTGTGTGCCCAGGAAGCATTTCAGTTTGTTAGTCTTAACAGAAGGGAAACTGAGCACATCCATCAGCATGGTTACTGTTTGCACCTACGCTGTTGTATTTATTGCCCTTCCTTCTTTCAGCAAATTAAAATCTATTACTGCCATTTTGTTACTCTGATTTTCACCTACCAACATCTGTATGTGTTTTTGCTTGCTCTCCCTTAACTCAGTCCTACAGCCCAGCTCACATTGTAGAGACTCTAGGGAGGGAGTTTATTCCACTGCCTCGGTTCAGCTAACACCATTCTTTGCTTCATAGATCCAATGAATTTGCAGAGGCAGGTCTGTCCTGTGCAAAGGGAAGAAGGAAAAGCTGCCTTGCAGCTCTGTATTCCCCAATTGCAATAGGGGCTCTGAGTAATCTCAGTATGATTCTCAGTGCTAATTTTAATTGAAACATTACAGAATTCCTGATTCTGTTTAATAAGCTGAAGCAGAAAAGAGACAACAGAACAGTGGAGTCAGCAAATACGTTTTCTGATTAACGCTTTATATTTAATTTTCCATTGGTAAGGGAGATTTTAATAACTGCAAGTGTTTCAACAACTTATTTTTAAGTTAATTTGTTACTTCTCCACATGACAGTAGCAAAAGTTATTTTTTACTGCAATGAATTGCTATGTCCAGACTCAGAGTAAACAACCTGGGAAAAACTCTCAGAGCATGTTCCCATTCATAGAGAAGGACTCAGCTTACACAGTTTTAAACTGAAGAAAGTCTTCAGAGGCAGTAGCTTGAGAAACAAAGTAAAATCATGCAAATATGTTCATATTATGATTTTTCTACTATTTGAAAGCTGTCTATCTTTGTCAGTATCAGGGATATCCAATTCTGATGGGGAAAATAAGCTTTGTGGGTTATATGCATGAATAAAAGGTAATTGCTTTTCCCTAATTAAGTAATCCCTGTCTATCACTGCATTCTCTAAATGTGATTTTTAAACAAGAAAATCACAGGAGTACACAAACTCAAAGCAAATCATTTTGTTTGCACATACTTTGCATACTCTCACAAATTTATAATCCAGTAGTCTGCAACTTAGCAATATTTCAGGCAAATGGAGATTTAGGGGCATTCCGATCTGATAATTTATTCAAGTTAATGAGATTATTTTAGATTTGTGTTACTGCAACAGACATCACCAAACAGCTCTTTTGAGGCTTTCATTCATTTCAGCAGTAGCACATTTTTACATTCTCCACAAGGTTCTTCCACATAATCTTGCAGGAGAAGGGGGTTGATGTCAATAGAATCTGGAAATCTGGAGATGAAGCAAGCAAATTTAAGAAAGTTGTAGCAATTACTGAAATGGCTTAAACTGCAGAGAGATAAATCAGCCACACAGTTCTCCTAATCCTGATTAATAGCTTGCTGATGAAATTTAGAAACTAATTGCTGCTGCTGAGGCCCTCCTTTGAACTGTGTGCTAGGCATTAGTCATAGAACCAGAAAGCTACTAACTTCATTTGACAAGGTCCCCACACTGCTACAAAAATGGAAGAAGTTTTTAAAGCATTGGTTGAGCTCCAAGATCAGCTGCCAGAAAACAAGTTTGGGAAATACAGCTGTATGGGATGTTTTCAACATCTTTTCTCCTTTTATAGCAGAAATTTTGCTTTTATTTACTTGCCAGAGCAAAGTCCCTTTTGTTACAAAACCAGGGCTCTGTATTACTTGGAAATTCCAGCTGGGCTGGATTACCTGGATACACAAGCAATTGCTTTCCAATGTAGTCTGATGACAGAAGGTGGATTTTTAAAACTCCTTCCTCTTACACAAAGCAGTAAGTTTCCCACTCTGATCACTATATCGTACACTTATATAAATATTCCATGCTGAAAGCTAAGGAAGTGCCAAATTTCAGTTCCCTAATTAGATATGATTGGGCAAAAGCTGTAAAATTGATTCAAATGCCCAATACTGGCAGAAACATGTGAGGGTCACACAGCTTAGGACATTACTAAAAGATTCACAATAAGGTAAATATTTACTGCTAAAAACAGCTCACATTGCTAAAGTACTGGCCATCTACAAACCAGATCATGTTTTACAAATAAACCTCCTGGCATATGAGGACACATTTCAGACAGCTGCATTGAATTGAAAATGGTAAGGAAATTAAAGCAGTGAGAAAACCAAACTTTAGACATCCCAGTCATCACATAATTGCCCCATTAAGTATCACAGAATCACAGAATGGGTCAGGTTGGAAGGGACCACAACAGGGCAACTGGTTCAGTCTCCCTGCTCAAGAAGGGTTATCCCAGAGCATATGGCACAGGATTGCGTCGAGACAGTTCTTGAATATCTCCAGTGAGGGAGACTCCACAACATTTTTAGGAAATCTCTTTCTGTCATTTTCTGTCATATATTTTTTTAAACAGCAACTACACACAGACTGAGGAATTTAAACCCTGTGCTCAAGTTCTCTGGATGCCCATGGGATCGAATCTCAAGTGTCCAGATTTGCCTTTAGATGGAATTGGATAAAACTGGAGGTCAAGAGGCTTTCTGCACTGAAGTGCCGCAGGTACAACAAAGTTAATCTGATCAGAACATTCTGGGATGCCGAGATACTGCTGCAGACCAGCTCTCCATGCTGGCCAGCAATATGTTGTTCAAGCACCCTAAGCATTCAAAAGAGACAGGATTTATCAGGAATCTGAAGAATCGGGGATAGGATAGAAGAACCAGATTAACATAAGGAACACAGAGTGCTAAGGAATGTAGAGACCAGTCTGAGGTCAGGAGACAGGAGCTGGAGCTACAAATTTGGTAGACAGGCTAGAGTACAGAAGGCAATTGTTTTAAAGCCTTACAGAAAGATACAAGCAAAGAAAAAAGTCAATGGCAAGAGAAGAGAGAAGTTAGGGCAATTTTCTTGCCTATCTAGAACAGCTAAACCCTAGAGGCACTTCCTTGACCTCCATAAGTGTTTCTCTTCCCAAATTCAACCACTATCAGATACTCAGGATAATAAAATTAGACCAATAGAGATCACAGTGTCCTCACTGTTACAATAGATCACAACACTTTATTTCTATATGACTGATCTCCAGTGGCTAAAGTCCACCGGTACTTGGGACAGCCTTCTTAGCAAGACCTGGACATGCTTTTGCAACGTGAAAGGGAAATTTGATGTTTGTCTTTTTTTTATAACTGCACCATAAAATTTAAATGGCAAGTTTCCTCAAAGAAGACATGGTTTCTATTAAGCAACCAGTGATTCCTCCCTTCTCCCTCAGACATCAGCATCTGAAAGAGTCATACTTAACATCATCAGATGAAGATGGTCTAGGAGACTAACTTCCCAAGCGGAGACAGATCTGTGGCAGTGGTTTGTCATGGCATATGGCACAGAGAGGCCACTCCTGTTTGTTTTACGTGCCTCTACACACAGGCCTCCATGCAGCAGGAGGTGCTGCACTCTGTGGGCTAAGATATCTAGATATACTTCAACCTATAGGAACTCATTATCAAAACTCTTAAAAAGCTCCTTCCAGTTAAAAACCACACTTAACTTTCTTCAGTATGATGATGAAGCCAGGAGTTTTTTTCCAAATCATTTGGGTGCTAATGAGGTCATACCGATGTCTCTAGACCCACCCAAGTTCCATTAAAGTATCTGGTTTTGCATGAGCAAGAGGAACTTCAGTATTTAGAAGGAAGGGGTATATAACTGGCCCAGTGAAAAACTTTTTAAAAGCAGTGAGAGTTGAAAATGCCCCAGTTCACACCTCTCATGGGTTAATGGAGATACAGTTCAGCAATACACCACAACAAACAGAAGTACATTCTGAAAGACACAAGATCTTCCTGCCCTTCTCTCCCCAAATTACATCCCTCACAATGACCTCACAGAGCACCCTGCAGGGGAAGTATCTATTCAAAAGATACATTCAAGGAAATACAAACCTGTGCCACTCACAGCAAATAATGAAGGCATACGGTTTGCTGCTAATCATGGGACATTGGTGCCCATTGATGACAAAAAGAAAATTAATATTCATTATTAATTTAAATTCTCTTCCTTTTTACATATAAGACCCAGAGAAATCTAACATATTTTTAGTTCTTCCATCATAGCCCATTCAGATCCATACAGCAAACAAGATAACACATGAAGTGGCATGTCTATGGCTTAAAGGTATCCTCATTTTCAAAAAAGCAGCATTCTGCTCTAACTGACCCCAACCAACAAACTTAATACTTGACATAAGTCAATTAAAGCAAAGTGAAATTTGTAATCAAGTTTCACTGCATGGTAACTAATTTTCTACGAAGAGCTGCAGCCAAGGAATTACACATTCAAAATAGAGAACTCCATAGAACTCACATCAAAATATAGAATAAACTATCAGCCAGGCAAATTATTAAGTTATTCTGGTCTGTGCTTTTTCAAAGAGACTTGTAATATAGCCCTACGAATAAATAAGAAGGAAGAATTTCTGTGCCAGAATCCAGGAAAGAAAAAAAGGAACACTCTGGAATTTATTCAGTTATTCTCATGAACTAAAACCACATTTGTGCAGATTTACAGACTACATAGTTCAATTATTTGCTCTAATGCGTACTGTCAATACTATATTTCTGATGGCTCAAATTTGTCATTCATTCTGCATTCTGTTGTTTGATTGGTTCTTGTGACAGGTAAGGGAAAATACCTAGGGAAAATACAGATGCTGACATGTAACATGATACTCGAGCAATTTATCTGACACTTGAGCAATTGTGATGTTCCAAAAAGGGACGCCTGCAACGGTTTTGTTTAGATGTACCATCAGATATACCAATCCTCATACTTTGAACACCTAATCACATCAGGAAAAAACATGGCTCCCAAACAGGCAAAATCCCTCCAAATGCCATTGTAGTCTGTGAAAAGACTTGCAGTGGAACCAGTGAGGCTTTTCTGACTTATGTCCAAGTCAGAACAGAGTGCCAGGCACCTCCAGAAGCTGTCTGGACAGTAGTAAGATTGCTTGACACTTCTGAATATCCATTTTCCACGTTTTTCACATCTCAAGGTGCTGGACACCACGCTTACAAGATGAACCTCAAGGTGTGAACAACAGACAGTTGTTTCAGCATGAGACAGAGCTAATTTGCTGATTCTTTTGGGTTTGATTTGAGGCGTACAGGAAAAATTTAAAGTCTGTGCTAATTTTTGATTATGTATTACTTACCAGTGCCAAAACTCTCCTCACCACAAAGGGAACAACGTCCAGAGTCCATGAGATTGGAAAAATATCTCCATCCTGCTGGTGTCTCATACACAGGAACCTTCATTACTTTTGCCACTCTGGAAAACATAAAACAAAACATCACATGATTAAGACAGTGCTTTTTTTACAAATGGTCTGAAGTCAATTGAGGAACATTCTAGGTCTCATTACATCTCCTGACATCTGGGCTAGAAGTAAAAAAAAAAAAAATCCAAAACCAGGAACAGATCAACACCACCATTCAAAACTGATCCTTGTCTCAGCACCTAACTTCAACCAGAACCCAGATATGTTTATACATTAAGTGTAGTATTTTGGAAAATGTAGGACCTCAGTTCAATAGGCTTTACCAGTATCCTTCTCTTCTTACTGAGCAAGAAACACATAATCTAAGGATGAACAGTTTTGTTATACTAATATTTTAATGGAAATTAAAGTATCATGTTGAAGCACCTTCCTTTACAAAATACAGGTGATCAATATCAAAATGCTTGAAAGATACTTTTACTTTTTGTAATGTTCAAAGACAAGACAATACAGGAATGCTTCCATTATGCAGTATGTTCTTTAAAAACCTTTCCCAGTCTCAACATGAATCTGAACCTATTTTCCCTGTCTCCTCTTGTGTAATAGATGAAACTCTCCCACTATCTGAGTGATGTGCCAGTATTTTCAAGAACCAAAATTAACCACCTTATTAGCTGGATGTGCATTCTCTTCCCCAGCTTGTTAACTAGTAAATATTCCTGTTATAAAGTATAACGAAAAAAACCCTTTCTTGGACTATAAAACAAGAAAGAAAGAAAACCCACCCAACAACTCTAAAGAACTCTAAATCCCAAGATGGGATGTATGCTGAATGAGTATTATCAATCTTCTTGTTTCTAATTATATTTACTGGTTTTCATTGTGTGCCTAGGATTTTCAGAAGCTACTGTTTTATAATACGGGAAGTAAGAATTAAGATACAGTGAAGCAATCTGACCAACTACCAGGGACCCTGCGACTTCAACTATTATACCAAACAACATTTCTTGAAGCGAGTTTACTTAATTTTAACTCCAGTCAAGCCAAAGCAAAGCAGATCAATCAAAGGTGGATTTAACACACTTAACATAATCTGTCTAGAAGTATCAAGGTGAAACCAGTCACCTTCCTGATCAACAGAGAGACACCTGTTTTTGGATGGCACATCTCTCTGTCTTAAATTAAGGGCATAAAGTAGGTGGGATAAACTGTCCAAATATGCCAGCACTGAACCCTTCAAAACCTGGTACATAAATATATCTAAATTACAGAATCACAGAATCATCAAGGTTGTAAGAGACCTTAAAGCTCATCTAGTCCAAACATCAACCTAGCACCACCACAGTCACCCCAAGTGCCACATCCAGACACGTCTTGAACACTTTGAGAGAGTTACTCCACCACTTCCATGGGCAATTTATTCCAATGTCTAGCCACTCTTCCAGCGAAAAAAATCTTCCTATTATGGAATCTGAACCTCCCCTAGCACAACTTAAGGCCATTTCCTCTTGTCCTTTCACTTGATATGTGGCAGAAGAGATTGACCCCCACCTGGTTAGAACCGTTANGGTTACAACCTTTACAGGCAGTTGTAGAGAGTGATAAGGCCCCCTTCAGCCTCTCTTTTCCAGGCTAAACACCCTCAGCTCCCTCACCTGCTCCTCATAGGACTTGTGCTCCAGACCCTTCACCAGTTTCATTGCCCTTCTCTGGACATGTTCCAGCACCCTAGTATCACTCCCTGAGTACAGGAGGACAATCCCTGCCCTGGTCCTGCTGGCCACGCTGTTGCTGGTACAGGCCAGGATGCCATTGGCCTTCTTGGCCACCTGGGCACACCCTGGCTCATGTTCAGCTGCTGTCACCAGCACCCCCAGGTCCTTTTCCTGTGGGCAGCTTTGCAGCCACTCTGCCCCAGCCTGTGGCGCTGCCTGGGGCTGTTGTGACCCAAGGGCAGGACTCAGCACTGGGCCTTGCTGAACCTCAAACCACTGGCCTTGGCCCATGATCCAGCCTGTCCAGACCCCTCTGCAGAGTATTCCTGTCTTCCAGCAGATCAACACTCCTGCCTGATGGTGCTGTCTGTGAACTTACTGAGCATGAACTCTATTCCCTCATCCAAATGATTGATAAAGATCTTAAACAGGACCAGCACCAGTACTGAGTCCTGGGGAACACCACTAGAGACCAGCCACCAACTGGACTTAGTTCCATTCACCAGCACAAGTGGTGACACAATAGTTCAGCCCTTAAGTATTCTGTCTGAAATTTTTACACTGTTAGCCTGCACTATTATAAAGTCTCCAAATCAACCTTTCTTTTATGTAAGAATACCCATTGCTATCTAAGTTTCCCACTATTCAGCCTAGGTGTTCATTTTTGTACTTGTATATAACATCTAAAATTAGTGGTTTTTAAATGAGATAGAGTAAGAATTGCTGATATTTATTTGAAAAGAGCTAAGAATGTACATGAAGAAAAAGGTACTATCAAAATGTTTCGTCCTAAATTCAGATTTCATACCTCCAGTTTAGAGGTAGGGGTGGGTATGTACCTCCTTGCGTTTATACAGCACTACATATAATATTGACCCTTAGAAATGCTGCTGCATAAAGGAGGTTTCACAGGGCACAAATGAACAGGCTCTGCAAAAAATCAAGAACATGAAAGAATTTAATCTCTGTGTGATAGTAACTTCAGGCTGGAAACAAGGCTGTACTGCCAAAAGAAAAAAAAAGAAAACAGTAAACCAGAAGGCAACACCTAACATGCTGGAAGAGCAAAACCAATTCTCTTGAGGTAGCCTAAGAATACAGCTGGAATATGTTTGCTTGCAGAACTGCTGCCATATCCTGGTACAGTTTTTGGAGAAGGAAATCCTTTCCCTTTCACTTTTATATATTCCTCTAGCTGGGGAACAAACAGCCTACGACGGACTTACCTTGACCAGCACTAAAAGCTTCCAGAGGCTGTAGCTGTTTTCAAAGATTTCTATGCACTAGGCTAGCAATGAAATTACAAATGTTGTTTCTGTTGGCATGTGGGCTCACTTTGTACAGAGTTCATAGTAAGAACAGTTTATAGTAGGAATATGACAGATTGTTCCATGCAATTTCTTTTTTTTGTTGCTGTTTTTGGCTCTTAATACTTTAACAGAGTAAGTAAGTAGAAGTACACTGAAAATTAAGCATACTCCTTTTTTACTGACATTTTTCTGAAATAAAGAATCATCACTGGAAGTCTCAATAAATGCAGACTGTGCCTTTATGCAGCCTATAAACATCCAAAGTGAAAAATCACCCCAGAAAACGTGAGAGGGATTCCCACGGGAAGCTGCAAAAATTCTCAAAGCTGCAGATTCTGAGAAATAATATGCTGCATCAGATCATACAAATAATCACACAAAATAGAGGAAAACACCTCATAGGAAGGAAACTAATATGTGACTGTGTAATTACTACATCTTCAAAGACGGGGAAAACAGAGCTTAGGTGCGGTAAAGAGGAGGGATTTTTAACGCTCCTACATCTACATCTTTCTCAACTGAAAATATGACTGGTATTTCTTCAGTGGAGAAAAAGTAAAAAAAAAAAACAATCTTCATTTACCAAAACTTTTTTTTTTCCACTTTATATTTACCAATCTGCTTTTTTATAGACAAAATTACCAAATCAGAGCTTTCAATCACTGCTACAGCAAGAAGCCAGATTTTTTTTTAAAGAAGTTCCAGTTGAGACTGGTAGAATCCCTATGGACCAAAATTTGGATATTAGTTTCTGTGTATCGCTGAAAAGAACGTTTCCAGCACTATTTAATGGAGCATATGGCTTCATGATAGGCTTGACAGATGCTACACAAATAAATGCTTAGGATAAGGGTTTCAGGAACTTGCAACTCTGCAAGAACTGCTGATGAATCACAGTAAGGATTTTTATCTTTAACAAATCACAGGTCCATTAATTACATTTTACAATGTTTTTAGCAAGGTACCTTCACACGACAGTTCAAACAAGACTGTGTACATACAGCTTTTTAAATTTCTCTTCTTTCTGTATACTTACACTAGAATCCGTAAATTTGGGGGGTTAGAAATGTACAGTCAAGTAGTTAAGATAAAGAGTTTTGTCTTTATGAGATCTCTTGATGAGACAGGATACTACTTCTCTCAGGAAGTCAGTCTTGGAACTGGTACTGCAAATGCTTTATATCTTGCACAGGTCTCACATAATAGAGTAAATTTTATATATCCTTATATATGTATAATGCATCATCAACAAGATACTGATGCAGCTGTAAGGGCAATACCTCAAGCTATGAGCTTTCATGTTGTAGGTATTGGCTGTTAAAAGGCCTGACTTGATGGACAGAATATACTTCCAGAGCAATTCAAAATAAAAACTGGGAAGAAATATGCCCTATAAATAGGTTCATCTTCCTAGTCTATTTGAAGTGAAGGCATTCTATTTATGTCTAACCACACAGTTGATATACCTGTGTTTATATGTTCCATGAGTATGAACTATGTAGAAAGAATACAACAAACCATGGACATTCTGGTTCTTGTCATCTTGGACATTTAATGGGACTGACTTCAAACACTACTCTTGCTTGCCTTCTTTTAGTGTAAGTGCTCACTACATCAATGAGATCATACAATAAAGTTTCTTCAGTCTGGGCGTAGCAGTAATTACCCCTTGCTAGACTAGGAAACAGAGTATTTATTTACATTTGGAACTAAACTGAAAGGTAACCTTAGTTATAACCTTAGAATAACCTTAGTTAGTCTGCCCACATCAGAACTAAGGGTATTTATGTTCCCAGGATGCTGAAATACTAATTAAGGAGAAAAAGTTAAAGAAGAGTGGACTGTACTTTTTGCAATTATACACATTATTTAAAACTATACTTTGTGGATTTTAAAAAAGTAGGAGGAGATGCTTTTAAATGTGGAGATAACAAAATGAGTTAAAATAAGAATATAAATTCTTGTACAGTTACGTTGTTAAATTTTCCCTCCTACTGTTTCACAGTTTCATGGTCATTTTTATTCTGAAGACCTAGTCCCACACTACCTATACTGACTGCCCATTTTTTCTTCAAACATAAGGAGAATGCATACAATGCAACCCTGAAAAGCAGTTTGAGTTATTTCATCTCTAAAAACCAGACTTACTGGAGAATTTAGTACCAACACAGAATGTGAAGCCAATTCTTGAACTCTACAACAAGTCTCACCTAAGCATGAGCTGGCCAGTTCGTAATAAAGGCAATAGTGAACATAATTATGGTCTTCCAATAAAGATTAGAATTTTTAAAAACTTCCAGACAGAAAAAAAATATGTAACAGCTAGTTCTAATATTACTCCTGAAAGGCCTAACAGACTAATGGAAAACTTACCTTTCTTTACCAGGCAACTGGACTACTTATTGTACAGTGGCACATATGAACATCCCACATCTTCTTCCTTATACTTCATAGCCATCTACATGTCACCTAACTACGAAAACAGAGGGTACAGGACTCTTGACAGTCCTGACTATTTTCCTTAGAATTCTAAAAATATTAGCCTACTTAAACAGTGTAAAAAGATAACTTTCCCTTTAAAAAAAAAAGTTCTTTTATTTAAAAGTGTTAAAGATCCTTTGGATACCTTTATTTCAGTTTTCAATAGAGACAACAGACTGTTTTTCACAGATAGGCTAATGAAACAAAGCGGTCCTTGATGGTATTTTCCATGGTGGTTTTGCACTAGCAAAACACCTCTGACATCACCAGAATTACCCTGACTCACATTAACAAGAGTTAGAGGGAAATTTTCTCCAACCTAATCTCCACAATGCCACAAAAACATCCTGATGAATATAAATCGTTCAGATACAACAGCCGACAGCAAGCTGACTTTCTTGTGCCAGTGAAACTCTTATAACTTCCAAGAATAGATCAGTCAATCAGACAGAATTATCCTGCCAAAGTTGTGATGCCTGTTCACCACAAAGATAAAGGTCACAACACTGGGGGAAGGGCTTTCTGTGACAGGTCTCATGAACTTGGAAAGATGTAAGTGACTGGCTAGAGTTTTGTATTGTAGGTGAAATGCTCTCTAGGGTAAACTGCAGCATCACGTTCATTCTGGAGTCTTAACCTGGAGGAAGAAATAGGTTTTCATGGAAGAAACACTAGGGAAGCAGCTACTGCATGTCCTTGTCTCTCATCTTCCATCACCTGAAGATATCAGCTGACACGTGAAAGATGCTCATAGGCACCTGGGTGAACAGGTTTCAAAACACTGACCACTGTTCCATGGATACATTTGTTTTCAATCCTACTCCTCTCCATGGTGCCAGCACTGAGGCAAACAAGGTGCTGTAATTCAGAGAAGAGCAAGTCTTACTCTGCAGGAGGGTAAGCACTGACAGGCACTAACAATCAGGAATTGAAGCAATTTGTAGGACAGACATGTGGGCCACTGAAGGATAGTGTTGTAGCAGCATTCCACAAGAGACCAAACCCCTGTAATGGTTTCTTTCAGAGTTACTATGGCTATAGAAGGGAAAGGTTTCTCTCTAGGTCTTCTAAATCTCTACTTAGCCACTGAAGTAGTCTGTGTTATCTAACCTCCAGATGATAAAAGCCTCACTTCATTACAGGTCTGAAGCATATTTTATTTCAAAGACAAGACAATTATTTGACTGAAACGAACAGAAACTGTTTTTCTTTCCACTTCTGTGGTCTTTCTTCATGCAAAGAATTAAATATATCTCAATTAGGGTCCTGCATCTGATTTATCATGAAAATAATTTCTCTAGCTGAAAATAAGTCTTCACACAGTCTAACCTTAGCCTACAAATCTTTGTATTTGATATTTTACTGCCTAGGTTGCTTGGATTTTTTTCTAACACTCTGGACACTTCTGAGGTCAACACAAATGATTTATGTTTGCCTATATCAATTTTGCTATCCCTTTATTAAAGATACTGGGTCAGCTGTTTTCTAAGCATATACTACAGACTTTGACTTAAGTGTACTTGCAACCAGACCCAAAATTTAACAAGTTCATTCTTTTGGAGCACCCTCTTCAACATTCAAATTTCTTCTGCAAAAAACACCAGACTATTTTTTAACTTTACTGACATCATATTCATTGCCTCATTAGTCACTGAGTCCCTATCCGATTCTCACTGCATGGTATTTCCACTTGTTCTCTCTTTGGTCTCTTCTTCTGGATGCTGGAGAGCTCTTTGCTACTTCATTTTTCAACTTCTGAAGTCTAATCTCACCTTTGGTCAGTTCTGTCTTCATTCTTATTATTTCTTAAGATGCAAGAGACATGCACCAAACAGTTGTAACTTTTTTTTTTTTAGTCCCATCACTAAGTCTTTCCTTTTTATCTATGCAACTGCAATAGACTGTGAGAAATTCACAGTAGTAGCAACGACAGCACCAGCACTGGCACCAACTATAACATGAAATAGATGTTCTGCTTCTGGATGTTTTCACTCTGTCTGCACCACCTTCCCTTAAAAGGCTTCAACTGCATATTGTGCAAGGAGCAGAACTAAAACAGTCACCTCCCTTATATGGTCAAGTATTACAGTGTTACTCCTTCCCAGTCTTTAATTTATTAAGCAAAAAGTGGTGGAATGCTAAGCCCTCGCACACAACACAGATAACCAGGACACATCACTATGGTAAGACGTAAGCTGTCGCGTGTGGCAGAGAGGCTGTCAGGACCATAAGGCAGAGAAAAAAATAGGTAGTAGAAAAGTTCCTTTACTTTTTGCTTTCTAGTATGCTACATCTCACAGACAACAATCATAGTAAAAGAAATCAATAAAGAAAAAGCATCTGGAGACACTGTAACTATGAAGCATCTAAACAAGTTAGGATTTTTTTTTTTGTTTTGCTTCCTCCCAACCCCTGCAATGTTTTAACTAAAATACTTATGGAGATGGAGTAAAGGCACACTGAATCAAGCTCTGGTGTTCATGGGTAGTTTCTGTCTTGAAAACTGGTAACTTGAAGTGGATTTATTTTGGCTGACAATAGTCCTGAGTAATGGATTGCTAATAATTGCAGAAATCATCAGTAAATTCTAAACAGGACTATGTGAATTAGCTTTCTATCAACAGAGCCTCCTGGCATTCATGTAACATAACTGGTGCCAACAAGCTGCTCCAGTATTTTCTCCTGCCTCTCAGTCTCACACTGGCCTTTGTTTTTGAAATCTTTCAACAGCAAAAACTAAAAACTGCCCTAGCAGAAAGGCAAAGTCATAAAATCAGTCACACAATCATAGGATGAGTTGGATTGCAAGTGGCTTTGAAGATCATCTAGTTCCAACATCCCTGCCATGGGTAAGGATGCCACCCACTAGACCAGGTTGCTCATAGCCCCATCCAACCCGGCCTTGGACACTTCCAGGGATGGGCTGTCCACAACTTCTCCAGGCAACCTGTTTCAGTGCCTCACTTCCCTCACAGTGAAGAATGTTCCCTAATATCTAATCTAAATCTCTCACATTCTAGTTTAAAAACATTCCCCCTTGATCTATCACTTTGTGTGCATGTGGAAAGCTGTTCCCCATCTTTTTATAGCCCTCTTTAACTACGGAAAGGCTGCAGTGAGGTCTCCCCAGAACCTTCTCTTCTCCAGGCTGAACAACCCCAGGTCTCCCAGCCTCTCCTCATAGGACATGTGCTTCAGACTTCTGATCATCTTCATGGCCCTCCTTTGGACCTACTCCAACAGGTCCACATCTTTCTGGTGCTGAGGACCCCAGAGCGGGATGCAGCACTGCAGGTGGGGTCTCACAATGGCAGAATCCCCTCCCTCACCCTGCTGGCCACCCCTCTTATGATGCAGCCCAGGGCAAAATTGGCTTTCTGGGCCGTAAGCACACATTGCCAGTTCGAGTCCAGCTTTTCATCCCCAAGAACCCCCAAGACCCTCTCCACAGGACTGCTCCCAATGAGTTCTTCTCCCAGTTTGTACCTGTGTACAATCTGGGATTGCCCTGACCGAGGAGCAGCACTTTGTGCTTGGACTTGTTGAACTTCATGAGAACCTCATGAGGTTCTCATGGACCCACTTCTAAAACTTGTCCAGGTCCCACTGGATGATATCCCTTCCTTCTGTTGTGTCAACTGCACTACTCAGCTTCGTGTCATCTATAAACCTGCTGAGGGTGCACTCGATGTCGCTGTTGACGTCATTGATGAAGATACTGAAGAGCACCAGTCCCCAGATGGAGCCCTGAGACACACAACTCCTCACCAGCCACCACCTGGACATAGAGCCACTGACCACAACACTCTGGCTGTGTCCATCCAGCCAATTCTTTATCCACTGAATAGTCCATCCATCAAATCCATGTCTCCCTGGTTCAGAGATAAGATACCATGTGGGACCATGTCAGAGCCATTACACAAACCTAGGTATATGACATTTGTTGGTCTTCCCTTGTCAGCCATTGCAGTCACTCCATCATACAAGGCCACCAGCCTTGTCAGGCACGATTTTTCCTTAGTAAACCTGTGCTGGCTGCCTTGGATCACCTCCTTGTCTTGCATGTGCCTTAAAACTGTTTCCATGAGGATCTGCCCCATGATCTTCCCAGGCACAGAGGTGAGGCTCACCAGTTTGCAGTTCCCCATGTCTTCCTTTCTCCCTTTTTCAAATACAGGAGTGATGTTTCCTTTTTTCTATCTCCAGGTGACCACCATAACTTTTCAAATATGATGGAGAATGGCTCAGCAACAACATTAGCCAATTCCCTCAGGATCCTGGAGTGTATCCTGGAGTGCATCTCATCAGGCCTTATAAACTTGTGCTTATTTAGCTTTATCAAATGGTCTCATACCTGGTCTTCACTGTCAATGATGGGAACTTTACTCCCCCTGCCCTCACGTGGAGATTCAGGGACTTGAGAGATGTGGAAACCCTGACTGCCAGTCAAGACTGACACAAAGAACTCACTGAATACCTCAGACTTTTCCATATCTGGAACTGGCTTTCACCAGTTCTTCCTTCTCGTTTACCATGGCGTTTATTTTCTGGCCTTTCTTTTCTGACCTATGTACTTACAGAATCCTTTCTTGTTATTCTTCACATCCCTTGCCAAGTTCCATTCCATCTGCGTCTTAGCTTTCCTGACCCATCCTTACACATCCAAACTGTAACTCTGTACTCTTCCCAGATCACCTGTCCCTGCTTGCATTGGCTATGCAATTCCTTCTTATTCCTCAGTTTGAGAAGCATATCCTTGCTCAGCCGTGCCAGTTTCTGTCCTGCACTCTTTGATTTCCTAAACCCTGGCATAGAAAGCTTTTGTGCTCAAGGAACAGTGATCATAAAGAGTTGCCACCTATGGTCTGCTCTTCAGTTGTTAATGACAGCTCCCCAGGAGATCACATTCACTAGTTCTTTAAACAACTGGAAGTTTGCTCTTCTAAAATTCAGTGTCCAGACTATGTTCCTTGCCAGGCCAATGTTCCTTGGGATCATGAACTCAACCCAGGCATGGTCACTACATTCCAGTCAGTCTCCAATCTTAACCTCTCTAATGAGCTCATCCGCACTGGTCCCGGTCCAAAAATGCTTCTGCTTTGCTCGGTTTGTCTAATAAACACCATGGATACAATCTACCTGGCTAGTGTCTTGTAATACAGTGCAACCATACATGCATACTAGAAACAGAGCTTGGACTCAGTTTGGAACTCATGCTCAGCACAACCAACACCATTCCCAAGGAATAGTGTGTGGAAAGTCAGACACTTGGCTTTAAACCTCTAAACCAAACAAATTTAAAACTCAGTATTATCCTTTGGGCCCTTCAAATTAATTGGATTTCATCTGCCTCCCTTAGGAGCAGACTTGCACCGTCACAAGGGTGATTAAAACACTCATCAAGAAACTCAGGTTCCCCAATACCTGAAGTGAGGCTAGGCAGTCAATCATATTCCTTGTTGCCACCTGTAGGTCATGGTGTGAACACACAGCTCCATATTTCATACCATCAAGTTTTCCTACACAGGCTCTGTAGTACCTCTGTCAAATGTTACAAGCACCTTGTCCAACACACAAAAAGGACAGCACTTTTAAAAGTACTTGAGACACTTTACAAAATAATGGAAACCAATTTGTGTCCCAATCCCAACAGGCAACTTCCTGATTCTATCCCAGAGGGTAAAACTAAATTCATATGCCTAACTCCATAGCCAGACGTAGAGCCAGGGGAGCACTGCAGAACTGAAATGCATTTGTAAGCAGGCCAACAGCTGCGGCACAGCTCTGCTCTGAATCTCTGAGAAAGGACTGCAGAAAGCCACTGCCTCCTCCCTACTCTTCAGGGAGTTAAGTGGTCAAAGTAAAAATAGCCAGCACAGCTCCTTGCTGAGTCTGCCTTTGCCTTCAAACCTAATGTGATAATCCTGTCCACCATGGGCAGAAGGTGAAAGGATACTTTTTATGGACACTGTACTTTAGCCTAGTCTCACTAATTTGCAATGGAGTGAACTGCCACTGATGCAGATCTCACTGCTGAACACGGGTAGGTAAATGCACCCTTAAAAAAATACATGAAGCAGATGGCATGCAAAGCTGGAATTTATCACCCCACACCTGCAGGTGCTGCAAATAGGCTACTGTTGTACTGATCAAGATAGGAAATTATTGCCAGTGTTAAAACTATCAAGAGCATGCAAGTTACATATATGTTATCATAGTGAGATTGTTACCATCCCAAATTTGGGAGCACTATGAACCATTAAAGAATCTGCTTTCTAGAAAGTAAAATCACTTTTAGGAAGTTACACTGGTGGAGTCTTCATATGCAGGCCTACGTTTGAAGGCCTTGAGTACAACTTCGGCTTATAAGTTCCTCTCTGAAATCTGGATGATAGTACAGAGTTCTAGCAATGAAATTCCATAGGAGAAAACAAATCTCTGAAGAGCTAAGTGTTTCATTCAATTTAATTGGAAGTCTGAACATATAGAAACGGAGAGCTATCCCTCCTTTCAAGGAAATACAGCCTTAAAAAGATCTCATGATGGACTTTATGAGAAGCCCCTTACTTCAGACACGAAACTGGCCAATAAGTCTCTGGCATCTGCTTCTGCTCAGTCAGACTATTATGGTATGGATAGTGCTGTCAGCATGAAAGCACGGTAGGTCAGACTGCAAAACACACAATTCCTTGCAGTCTCCAGAAAATAAACATCATCACAACCTAAATCTCTTCTGTCAGCTTTTAAAAAAAAACACAGCACAGATTTTAGCATGGAGCAAAAGGAATCAGAAATGGATGCAACTCCTAGACAATAGCCTTTGGTACAATAATAATAAGATTTAACTGAGTAAATACTGACTCAGTGGTGTTTGCTATGAGTAGAGTAGAGTTACTAAGGAGCACAGTCTTGTTCATCTGTATTAAATACATTGTTAGGTCAAGTGAAAAACCAATATTCCTGCCTTTTTTTAAAAGAAAAGTTAATTTAGTCATAATGCAAAACTCCTAATTTCAGATTAAATATTTGTGCTCTCATTACAAACAATGGAATCAGATCTTAAGTGAATTCACTTTTAACTGCTAGAAACTACTCTTAGTTACTTTTTACTAGGAATAAGTTGATTGTAAAATTCTTTTCCCAAACTATTAATAAGTTTACCCTTTTGAACTTAACACATTACCAACACTTATCTCTTCTTTCTCTTCCCCTAAATGATAAAATTCAGAACGAATCCACTGTGTTTAAAACTAACCCAGACTGTCAACCTGAATGCCTGTATCTGGACTGAGTTTGCTAAGAGCAAGCGTTTATTTTAAGCACGGTATTTATAATAGTGTTATTTTCTGCTGTGTGTGAGGGAAAACACAGACATGACAAAATGAGAATAAACAAGAAAGGAGATCAAAAAAATTGTGCAGCATTTCTCAGGGGCAGGTCTACAAATTTCATAGCCAAAATTTTTGTGGGAGAAGAGGATTAGTGATTTAAGTCCTGCTGGATACTCACTCACCTCAGGCACCTCTGAAGGTGCAAACAGTAAATGCTACACGGAGCAAAGGAGCGTGGTGCAGATACCTATAACCTCAGCGTGAAGGAGCTATGTGTTGAGCAGGAAGCAGCCTGGGCCCATCAGTGTGGCACCGTGCCCCTGTTGGCTGGTCTCCTTCACAGGCCAGGTTTGGTGCTTTGCTGGCACAAACACACAGGCAGGGGGACTCCGCAGAATATCCCTGCTCTGCTCCGCATGATACCATGTAGACATATGGGCTTATCCAGGCTTCCACAAAAAACACTGCAATGTGTGAAGAAGGTATAATTCAGGCTTTGCTGAATCTGTATCTTCCTTAACTGCAGCAGTGCTCAGAATGTTCACAAGCTTTACATGATTTCACACTTCAGTACTGTCTGTGGACATGCAACCCCATCTTCTGAGTTGTTTTCTTGAGAACTCTTCCCCTTCCATGTCTCATGTCCTTCTGGCGTGGCTTCAGCATGCCACCCACACCGAGATTTATGAAGAGAAGCAACCTAGGAGGTTTGTGCTGGGGGATGCTGACTCAATCGCAGCACAGCTTCAATTTCTCCCTTACAGGACAACAAGTGTTTTATACAAGGGCTCAGTGCCAGAAAGAAATGAGTACATAATAAAACGGATGAAAATAAAAAACAAAGAAGTTATACAAAAACCAATACTTTTGTGCAGATCTTCTTTTTTTCTATATTCTCCATCCATTTATTTTTTTAATAAACTTTTACAAAAGGCTTTCTTATTTCCATTCAAATCTCTAGAGGTTCTCAAGAGTCCAGAAGTTGAATGTGCTTAATTATGTTGCTGAACTGGCACCAAGAGGAAAATGTCAACTGTTTTGCTTTACTGAGTATTCAACACCCATTATAAAGTAAGATTAGTTATGTGGACCGTAAGAGCTGTTTCCAAGAAATCTGCTAACAAGTTCAGTACCTTACAGACAGAAATACCACTCCCTGTGAAGAGGGGGGAAAAAAATTATGACAAGGTGAATAGGTCTGTGTAAATAAAGATAAGTTGGAAGGTTTATTGTTTTAAAAGGAGGGAAGAAGTAATTTCAAAGTACAAAATGGATGGATTCATCCTCTTGCTTCTGATTTCTCATCATTGCTTTAATCTATGCAGAAAAACAGGATGCTGTGGGCACACTACGCAAAGAAGCCAAATGATTCTGCAGTATAACTACAGCTAGCTGAGAGGTTTACCTGTGCTAAGACTACAGATTGCATGGGTTCCTCCTGTGTAGCCCCAGCAGACTCCTCCTTTGTCTTTAAACAGAAGTACCAATAGGAAAATTCTATTTTCTAGAGGAAAATCTCTAACATTGCACTTAAAGTCCATCAAACCAATTAGCCTGACCAAGTATCAGTCATCACTGATGTGATTGTAGCTGAGATAGACTTCAAAGCTTACAGGAGGAAGGCCAGTTTGTCAGATCCACACGAGGAAAGAAAACCCTCTAGAATAAACAGTACTGAATGTTAAGAAATAATTTCCTTCACTGAGACTCTGCCCATATGGATTCCACTCCTTGACTTTCCAGCACTCTCCCAAGTCACAGGGTAACGTTTAAAAGATGTAAAGATAGATAATTAAATAAGGAGCACGTAAAACAGCTCTGAGGCATAGGCAACAGGGGAAACACAGTAGACTCCTTGCCCATTTTTTCTCAGGTATGGAAATACTCTTAAACATGCAAAAGCATTGCCAAGACTCCCATCCATTCATTACTAACAAGTTTTAATGTGCTGAATGATTCATTTGAAGAATTTCTAGAAAAGATACTGCCAGGCTTTCCACAACTCTTTCCAGTGAAACAAAGAATTGACTGATCTGATAAAAATAACAAAGTTATCTGAAAAATATGACATGTGGGCCTTGATAACATCCCACTTTTAATGGTGGCTGTAAGGACAGAAATTGAAGGGTCTGATGGGTTAGCTCAAGCTGCAGTTAAGTATCATTATAGTAAACTCAGCAGGACAGCCTACTAATACATCATTCCAGCAAGTTACACTAACCTTAATTAGCTCTCTAATTATGCTGGCTGGCTGCTGCTGGTCACTGTTCCAGTGACCCACCACAAAGACAATTTTTGCAAAGAAGCAAAGTCAGATTGAAAATGGACAAGGAGCATACAGCTCACAGACTGGTAACAATGTCACTAAAATCCTCAAATTGGCAAAAGCAAGAATGAATCAAGCATCTTAAGCATTTCTAAATGATGGAAGAGAAAAAGAAACCATATTTGTGCAGAGATTTGACAAAAAGAAGCAAACAGACCTTCAGTTGTACCTGATAGGGAGTTGATTCATTTGAACAAGAGAAAGTACTCTAAAAGCTCTAGAAAGATCTAAAAGCTCACAGCAGTGTTCCTGAGACCATATTCATTTGATTTTAGACAACAATTTCTTGTGGTTTTGAAGAGCAATCTACTCAATATTCTGTTAACTAGGAGGGGTTTAGAATTAGCTCTTGATTCTGGAAGACTCAAGACCTCAGAGATGGTGTGGACCACTGCCCAAAGGCTGACAACCAATGCTGACGGACCCACAAAGGAGCTATCCTTATGGTCCCATCATGTTCCATCTTCTCTGAGAAATCAATCTGCACTTGGGAGGAAAGATACTGAGAAAAATATGACACTGGATGATTGCAGAGATACAACAACCCAGCAGACTACTCCAGCACTGAGCTATCAGACAGTCTGGAGCATGTGCTAAAGAACTTAATTCTACAATTTACAAATAGATCTATGACTAAGCTAATTTCCTAATACAACTCAGCACTAAGTGTATGGAGACATTTGCTGTATCTGTATTATTCATCTCTGGAATCACAGAAGAATTCTGCAAGCCAGTCAAACCATCCATAACTACACATACCACACCTTAGATCCACAGTGCCAAATGAAATAAACAAAAAAGAGCAATCTTTTAAGGAAATCTACAGACTATGGCTTAGTTCACACTGTAATATTTTGGCAACCTCACGATGTTGCTTTAGTGGTAATAAATGCTACTTGGACAGCAAAACCATAGTAAGTTTCATCAACAACAAAGCCCATACTTCTCATAAACTCGAGTGAGTGATATAATTGATAAAAGTGATGAAAACACAAAAATTCTCACTGGGTTCCCAGTCAAACCAGTTAGGATAAAAAACTATTTATGCATGACAGTCACAAACAAAATACATGGGCAACATATCTTCTCTTTAATGTAAATAACACACCCTCCATGTGTAACAGGCAAGTTTGTGAAAATGCCGTAATTGCCTTTGAAGTGTTTTCACTTTTCCACAAACCCAAACTTTCAAGTCCGATAACTTCTAACAAAATGTATTACAGCAACTAATGTTGTTTCCAACTGTTTCTCTTGGTTACAAATGTACTGGAAAGCTTTGCACAAGATGTGTAACTTTCTTATTATGGGGTTGTTTTCCTCAGTGTGTGGGATGTTAACAGGTGTACTCATCACGATGTTCCACACCAAATGCTGTCTCATGTTGCTTTAGTCGTCAGTTTGAGATTCAGATCCAAAATGCATAACTTTGCACCCTCTTTTGTAAATGTTTCAAGAGTCAACTCCCAAAGGAAGTATAACCTTCAGGACAGAGTGCCTGTGACTCCATGCCTTATGAAAACCTCATTGTCCTTTTCACACAAGCTCTAATAGAATGATTAGAAACAGCTGTTGACATATACAGTATTCAGCTATGGCTGGGCTAGAAGTAAGGATAAAGCAAGAGACAAAAGCTGCTTTGCTACAGACAACTAGCAAACACACACATTTCTGTGAGTATAATGAGAGAGAGAGATGTGCTTTGGCAGCAAGACACCCCAACAGAATTTTGTCTTTCACTTAATAAAACCAACTGGCATAGTGCTCACAGTCCTTGTGAGGTGTAACTAGAATCGTAAAATATCTCAATTTGGAAGGGACCCATAAGGATCACCAAGTCCAACTCCCTGCTCCACACATGATGACCTAACAATTAACCATATGACTGAGATCATTGTCCAGATGCTCCTTGAACTCTGACAGACTTGGTGCTGCAACCGCTTCCCTGGAAATCCTGTTTCAGTGACAAATTGCACACATATGTACTGTATATCCACAGAGAATGCGGTTTGATTGCAGAGTTCACAGTAGTAATGAAGAAAAGTTCAACCAGCTGGAAAGCATGTGGCCATGCTCCCCAGATGTATTGCAGTAATCCTTAGGGTTATTCATGCCATTGCTGGCTGAGATAAAAGAACCACTTTTCAATATTATTTCAGCATTCATATGGCTATAGAGTAAGTTAACTCCTCACCAGTAGGACGAAGAGAAAGCACAGTGATCAGATATGGTGACTTCTAGCATTTAGTAAACTTTTACACAACAAATGTAATTCCTTTAAAGATTCCAAGTTTCTTTTAGCCTCCAAATTCTGCCATGGCTCAGCAGCAGGAAGATTATGCCTTGTTCTGGAAAAGACACTGTCCACTTCTTCTATGAAAACAACTGACTTAGTATTAGACAATCTGTCTCTGTCCCATTCCCAACAGCATGGCCTGTGACGAGCTAAGCTCTGCAAGCAAAGGTGGGGTTTTCTGAATATACATACAGAAAAACAACTGTCATTGCTATGCTGTAGTATGCTGTATTAACAGCCTGACTTCTTGTTGGTTTCCTGAATAAGACAGGAGACCAATCTTCTTAATGCATGGAAATAACAGAAACAAAAAGGCTGATTAAAGCAAGCTGGTCCCTGGAAAATGAAACTTACCTAACAATGTAAGACACACCCAAGCATAAAATTACACAAATGAATTCTAGTAGTGGGCCCTGTCTCATTACGGATTTAGTAAAAACTTTGTATTTAGTGCAACAATGAAGTAACAGCCAGGTCTGTAATGAATACAAACTATAAAAACCAAAACATCCCAAAGCACAAACAAGGAAAAAACAATACTTAAAGCCTTCTCAACTCCCCACCCTCAAAAAGGGACTTTTTGTATTCTAATCTCAAGTCCTGCACAGTCACTGCTGCATGCAAAACTCATGGGTTTTTCAGCAATACAAAGGTCTATGAAGGCAAGGAAAGAATGCTTTGTAAGTTCTCTAATTCTACGGAAACTAGAAGATTAGGAAGATTTTATGATACCAGAAAAGTGACATAGTAACTTACAAGGTACAATAAAGAGGTATTCTCCTTACGTTGTTCTGCAGATACTCAGTGAGGTGAACCTCAATAATGTCATAACTCTAGACTGGCAAGACCCATGGTCTCTTACAGGAAATACAGTAATCCTATGAACTAAGCACCAGGAAAATACCCTCCATTAACACAGGAGTACACATGTTTCATATTCATTAGCCTTTCCAAGCTTACTACAGTGAGGTCAGCTGGTTCACTGTGCCTATGCTCATTGACAAAGATGCAAACCAGATGTGAATAAAACCACTACATGTGTTACAAAACTGTATTGACAGTGATTCAAACTGGGTTATCAGTACTCTGAATTATCTGAATAACAGAGAAAGAATGGCATTAGGTATGTATCAGAAGTCACTGGCTGCCTCCACAGTTGCTTCTTCACCTCCCAAGTACTATGACACTACTTCCATCCTCTCATGCAGAGTCAGAAGGAAAACTCAGAAAATTATCAGGATAGAAACAGTGCAGTTTCTCCAGATGGGCAAATTCTTGGTTTTGAAGAAAATCAAAAAATAAATAATAGAAGGCAACATGAAGGTTTTCTATAAATCACCTTGCTCCTACACAGTAACTATGAGAGTGCAAAGGTGCAGGCAGGCTCAACAATCTTGGTGGTGTAAGGACTTCCAGCAAAGGTCTCTTCACAGGGACACAGTATTATAACTTAGATTGGAAGTGACCTTGGAAGGTCTCTAGTTCAACATCCTGGACACCGAACTTCCTTCTTTCAAATTTCTTTGCATCTTGTCCTCCCACCATGCACAGCTCTGAACAGCCACTCAACAGGCTCCGGCTTCTCAACAGCCACTCCGCAGGTGTAGGCAGCTGCTGTTAGGTCCCACCAGAGAAGCCATCCTTCCCTCCAGGCGGAACAAACCCAGTTCCCCAGCCTCTCCTCTTAGGGCCTGTGCTCCAGCCTCCATCTGTGTTGCTGATCCTATGCTGAACTCACTCCAGTTTACTGATGTTTTTCCTATAGTGCTGATCCCAAACCAAACACAAGTGTCTGGGAGTGGTTTCACACGTGGTAAGCAGAGAATAATCACTTCCCCCACTGCACCATATTCTTATTCATACAGCCCAGGATGTCACTGGCCTCTTCTGATTCCAGAGCACACAACTGGTCAGAAAATTGTCCCCCAGGAAGCTGGGCTGTCTCTGCAGAGCTGCTCCTCAGTTCCTCTACCGCAGCCTGCATCACTGTAGGGTTCTGCCTTTGAGGGCAGGATTCATGGTTTGTCCTTGCTGAATTTCATTAGGTCTCTGTCATCCATTCCTGCCAGCTGTCCAGGTTCCCCTGACTATATCACAAACAGTGTGGCCAGCAGGACCAGGGCAGAGATTGTCCTCCTGTACTCCTCACTGGTGAGGCTGCACTTTGAGTACTATGTTAATTTTTGGGCCACTCACCTCAAAAAGGACTTTGAGGTTCTGGAACATGTCCAGAGAAGGGCAACAAAGCTCATGAAGGATCTAGCAAACATGTCATATAAGGAATGTCTGAGGGATCTGGGTTTGTTTAGTCTATAAAAGAGGAAGCTCAGGGGAAACCTAATCACTCTCTACAACTTCTCTGCAAGGAGGTTGTTCTTTGGCGGGAATAGGTCTCATCTGCTGTGCCTACAGTGAGAGGACAAAGGAAATGGCCTTAAGCTAAGATAGGGGATATTCAGATTAGATACTAGAAAAAAAAAAATTTCACTGTTAAGAGTGGTCAGGCACTGAAATAGGTTGCCTATGCAGGTGGTGGAGTCACTATCCCCAGATATGTTCAAGAGGTGTCTGGATCTGCTGATGGATTTAGTGGTTTAGGGGTGACAGTGGCAGTGCCAGGTGGGCAGTTGGACTGGATGATCTTGTAGGTCTTTTCCAACCTTGATGATTCTATGACTGGCTGGCTCTGCTCTTCAGCACATCAACAGGTACCACACACACAATCTGGTGTCATCTACAAACTTGGTTTGAGTGTCCTCCATCTCCCCCATTGGCAAAGACGTTAAACAGGACAGGTCACAGAACAGATGCCTCAGTACCTGACTTTTTACCAGTTCATTAACCAACTACCCACGAGTCTGAGCATCAAACCACACTTTTACCTACCTAGTTGTCCACCCATCCAAATCATAAAGTCCTGAGTTGGATACAAGAATAATGTGGGACAGTTTCAAAAGCCTTGCTAAAATGGCAATAAATGACATCTGCTATTTTAACCCCATCAACAGATTCCATCATTCCATCAACCCAGGCAATCAGGTTGGTTAGATGTGATTTATTCTAGTAGCTCGCTAATGATGCCATTTTGATTTGGGTTGCCTGGTTTTACACTAGTTTTCCTTTCTCTCTCTTGCAAACTGTTCTGTAGATTTTAGAGACTGAAAATCAGTAAGTGCTCTGTTTGGTTGTAGGACTTGCCTGGGAAGGGAAAGGAAGAAAGCAGTTTCACAACTATATGACAGTGTTCATAGAAAAAAACACAGAAAGAAGAAGAAAGTATAATATGACATGGATATAGACTGTTACTACAGAATTAAAGAACTGTTGATGTTGGAAAGATTTTAGGTCTTTTTTATTTCCCCACAACAGGAAACATGAGACGATGTTTCTCCTTCAAAATTAATGTAACAATTCAAATGATTATTACTTAAAGTAAGATCTAGTCTAACAGGACTCTCAAACTTCTTCAAATAATTTTAAGTACCCTGGCTCTGCCACAGACTTCTACTGATCTTCTTCAAAACACACAGAATGTAAAGAACAATTTACCGTCCTCTTGATTTGTAAACAACCTAAGAAGATTACACTTTAATACCCACTAGAAGTAGAATTTTAAACACACTGTTTTGAAATTCTGTGCCAGAAAAGTTTTCTTTTAAATCAGTAGGAAGCATTCTTCATGAAGGTCACCCATTGACAAAAATCCTTTGATGGGAGAGGTTGCTCTTGGGTTGATACCAGCTGTGCTGTCCAGCAAGGGCAAAACATGTTCAGACATGCTGATCCACCAGGGAGCCTTTCTAAGTTGAAGCACATAATAAGGCCGCATAAGACCTTGAAAGAAAAGGGGCCTTTAAACTTTAAGTTGTCACAAAGTCTTCTGTAACTGACTTGCTGCAAAATTCCTCAGATTGTTTTAATTAAAACACTTTTGGACTTTTACCAGGACATTTCTAGGAGTTCCTGCTGTTTATTCATAGCTGTATACTTTTTGAGATGTAAGACAGATGCAGCACTAAGAAATCTGTATCTTTCTGTTACCCATCATCAATCTGTTGCACAGTGCAAGGCCTGCTCCAGGCATTTTGCAAAATGTTTCTTTTTCTCAGGTAGTTTTTCAGATACGGCACATTAAGCCTAGACAAAAGTCTGTTTGTTTGTGAGAACTACCAACACACATAGTTCTAAACAGGAGTCAATCAAGGTTACAAAACATGTTTATTTCTCACCAAGCACCAAATCTTGCTCTCTCAGTGGCTGACAAACCAATCTCGTTCTCAGCCAAAGATTAAGCTGGAAACACAGCACTGCATAATTTTCAACTCATCTTTTCTTCTTACACAAAGAAAGCTTTCAATACACCTTTATGTACTCAGTCCCGCAAGCTTCACATTGCACAACCAACGAACCTGCTCATTTCAAGCTAAGCAGCTACCGCAGTCTATTCCATGCACAGGCCGGAACCCAACCACCTTTGTGTAAGAGTAAGAGCTGTGTGTTGTGTAAGGCTGCTCGGCAGCCTGCCATGCTTAGCAGGGAACAGCTGCCTTCAGGCCCAGAACTGGCCAGGGAATCCCTCTCAGACCCTAAAGCTGAGTTGTGTGCCAAGTAAAAGAAGGCAAGCCATGGGATTGCTTAGCCTCTCTTGCCATTTATCCATAAAGGACAATACAGACACTCAGATATGATTGAAATATCAATATTCTACTGATATTTCACAGGACAGGACACCAACATGTTTTCTTCACAAGCAGCCACTGAAGAACACAAGATCAATTCTCTCCCGTAAATGTCAACAGTATGCAATACACTGATGTATGCTCATTCTCATCTTTCACTGAGAAAGTGTTTGAGTGTCCAGCTGCTGTTGTCCTGTAAAGTGTTAAGAATAAACATTTACCCCATATACATATAAAATGTATATCCTGTTATGACTATAGCATGTTTTCACCAGTGCAGGCTAGGATAATGAAACATTGGATAGTCAAGCATATGGTGGGTTTGCAACAGTAAATACGCCACACTATACTAAAGCATACCAAATCCAGCATCAAAGAAAACATGAAGACCAAGACAACTCCCTAAGGATATCTTTGAAAATGTTTGCAATGATAAATCACCTCCACTGCTTAAAGAACATTCAGGGATGAAAGGATAGCACCTAGATTACAAGCACATTGTAGAAATAAAACTAAGAGGCACAGCTAAAGAAAGAACATTAGAGCCTTGTAATGCTGGTTGGTTTTTCCTCCATGAGGCTTCTCAAACATGTCATACCTGTGTAAATAAAACATTTAGCTGTAGAGTATATCTGAAAGCTGATATAGAAAAAACTTACATTTTTTACTAAATATACAAGTATACAGAGGACATATGGATACTTTTAATATTGCAATGTTATTTAGAAAATTACAAATCCTGAATATCTTTCCCACCACAGTGCTCCACAACTTTATATTACGTTTCAAACATGTTAAATTACATTCATGAAGATTTTATGTAGTTGTCCTTCTGCAGCATTCCAGAACACAAATTGTCCTCCTGCTCTATCTAATTTAAAAACTGCTTGTATGTGACATGGACTCAGTTTGACAGAGGTGTCTTAAGAAATTCACAGTGAGCCTATTTCAGATAAGAGGGAGTGAGACTGAATTATCCTGCTGAAGAAAGATAAAAAGAGTAAGGTCATGGCTGGCATACCTTGAACAAATCACAGTCACAGAGTGAATGCAGTATTAACCACGTAGAAAGACATATTTATGACCTGGAGAAGCCTTTATGCTGAAAAAATCCCTTAAACTCAATTCAGTAAAGGATGACCATGTAGAGAAAAAGAAACACACAGTGCCTACCCTGCTTCTGGCACACACACTATCAGACGATCAACAACACAGAAGAAACGCACAAGAAAAGACAGACAAAAATCCATGTGGAATTTGTATCTTAAGAATTCAAGTAAGTAATGGCAAAGGCACAAGTGGAATGTGGTGTGCTGTTCTCCATGGCCTGAGGTATATATTTGAAGAGGAGACACTGAATGGGAAGGAAGTGGGAAAAGAGGAGTAGGGGAAGAACATGGGAATATGGAAGGTAAGAAAGAGAACGAAAATAGATAAAAATAAAGAGAAGTGTTTAGCAAAAGAAGAGAAGAAATAAAAGA
>VWZW01001376.1:11811-25206 GCA_013397115.1 Edolisoma coerulescens | reverse complement strand
CAACCTAAATGTTTCTATGACCTAAGCAAAACTTCTTGGTGTGCTTCAGACAAAATGCACCACACTCTAAACCACAACGTTTCTCGCTGCTAGGGTCAGCCTCCTTCCTGCACCCAAGACAGATTGGTTAGAGCCCATAGCATCTCTGCCCTTCACCACATCAGGACATTTCTTTATACAAGTCAGAACACTCATTGTCACTCCAGACCCCTTAAAAGCTGTGTCTAGATGACCAGACAATAAACAGATAATCAGCAGACAGAACACTGATGGGTCTAAGTTGCATTAAGAGACAGGCTCCCAGATGTAAAGTGGCAGGGTGCAGCACAGTAAGGTGCTTAGCTTTGCCCAGGCTAAGTGTAAGCACACACATGCTGTTGAAATAACCTCGCTGTAGAAACAACCTATCAGATGATGCTAGTCACAGAGATATTCCCCCAGAAACCCTTTCCTCCAGTACCATCTTGACTGGTATTTTATACACACACTCAACTTCGTATTTCCTACAGAACCAATTTTTACTCACCCTTGTGATTCTCATTTTGTACACTGTTAGCTAACATCTGAGCATTTCATTTCCTTTCTGTTATGCAAGCATCAGATAAATGAGAATACAAGGATATGAAACAAGAATCGTTTTTTGAACAGGGAACACAGGTTTGCATTCCCCAAAACAAAGAGAACACCAGCCTTAGGTGGTGTATGTAATGCCAGGGAATTGAAGTCTGGAGACGTACTGCCACAATCCTGTTGATGTTGGAAGCATATTAAAGCAGATGTTTCCTGTCAAGTGTTATCCTCTCCCTACAGTACATACTAGTATATTCCAGCAGTCACTTCAAGCAAACGCATGCAACACTAGTTACACATTTTGAGTGATTTCTCTTGTAATTCACTGTTCCATTTGTTAATGCCATATTCCTAAGCAACATTTAGAGTCCTTTGGATTATTGCTTCCTTCTTTTTAAGTTTAATAATGCTCTTTGAAAAAGTATTAAGCAACACATCATGCACCCAAGTTAAAAAGGAACAGATTTTTCTAAATCCTTTCTTTAAATTACTGTGCATAATTTTTTTTCTTTAATACCATTAAGGAAAAGCTACAGTTCAAGTATTTAGGCTAAACTGTGGCCACACAACATGGACACACCATACAAAGAAGTGGTTTTCATTTGCTGTCTAGCACAGACTTCAGGGAAGACCTCCATGACCTCAGAAGACAGTAGCCAAGTGGACAGGAATTGATCCAGTTCCCCCCACAGGAGAGGCACTATTACCAAGGTTCAGAAGCAGGCCAAAGAGCCAGCTGAGTACACTAGAATACCATCAATTTTGTAAACACAAATCAAATTACGCCATTCAGATAATAGTGGGGCTCTCATGATGAAAGAACTATTATCCCACAGACATTGTGATGACATCATCAAATACAAAAGTACTTCTAGCGGAATTCAGCTTTCTCTCAAGCAAAAAACATGAAGGGATGGTCACATACAAGATACTTTTAACCACCATTATCTCTGTTTCCCTACTCTAGTAGTATCTGTTGGGAAAAAAATTCCAATTGTTTTAGTTTCCCGTGGAGTAGTGACCATATTATTAAATCCTAGTCAGAAGTCCTTAAAGTCAGCATTTCCTAACTTCTTCAGGAAGACTAATAAGTAAAACATAAGCTTCTTTTCATTTCCTAGGTACTACTGCCATTCTACTGCCCCTACTATCATAAATGTTGCTGTGTCCTTTTCAATCTTCTTTATTTTAATATAGTTTTTCTGTTCCCAGAATTAGAACAAAATACAGAAAATAAGAAATATCGGCACTCAACAGCACAGCAGAATTTTTTTAAGTACTCTGTTTATTAAATATGCTTTCCCTCCCTTGTTAATCAGATGTTGCTCTTATTCTTGTCATACGATTACATGATCTAGGTAACAGTTGGCCTGAAAATCCTTTTCCTTTATTTATTACTAACAAAATATCCTTTTCAAAGTACTTTTAAACAATTATTTCCATGGAACTGGATGGTACTAAACATATATTAAAGGCCAAATTATAACTAACTCAAGCTGTCATACTTAAGATTGAGTCTAACACAGTAAGTGGGACATGTCCAAGAAACACATGGATGTAGACTGGTATGAATACGAACAAAGCTTATCACCTAATCTCTGAATTTATGAAGATCTGCTATGCATCTACTGCTTCAAATGGAATAAATACTAGTTTGAATGAATGACAGATATGAGATAAATATTTAAGAGATTTGGTTCAGATGTTGTACTGGGTGTACATGGCAGGGTTTGTTAGTTGGTGGCTGCAGGGGTGGCCTCAATGAGAAGAGGCCTGGGCTGCCCCATGCCAGACACAGTCAGTTTCAGTCAGCTCCAACAGATCCAGAGGGGCACAGACAAGCCTAGCAGCCTGCCCCTTCTGGGAAAACACACTTTTAAAGGGCAAAAAGCTGTCCAGCAGTGGAGACTGAGAAAGAAATGCCTGGGAACACCGAGGAGGGAGAGAGGAGAGAGGCAGAGGAAAAGATGCTCCAGGTGCTGCATCTCCCTGCAGCCCATGGAGAGAACAGCGGTAGAACAAGTGGATATTTTCTGACAGAAAATGCAGGTGGTGAAGAGCCCACACTAAATATTTAGTAGTTGCAAAGAAGGCAAAAGCCAAAGAGTTTTGGAAAATTATGCAATCACGAATGCCTTATGCATATTCTTTTACACCACTGTCCCACTGTAAGATGCCCTTGACACCTGTGGGACTTTTCCTTATGTTTACAGACACATGAAACTGGAATTCCCTTCAACATGAAACCTATCCTGAGAACCAACCTCTCCATCAGCTTCTCCTTCAAGCAACAGAATGGATTTCAGACAATGATATTCTACAGTTTTACTGAAAAATGTATCTTCTAGACAACCATCTTCCTTGAAGTTCATCAGTTTCTTATGGGGGGCTTCCCTGGGAATTCTGGAATAGCTGAAGGCTCAATAACTCATGCAGTGAACCTCCAAGGAAGGTGTCTACGATGCTTCTAACTGTGTTCCAATCCTTGTAGTCAGCCCAAATACACCCACCCAGGGACAGATAAGGAGCTACAGAGAGCTTATGGGTCAGGATTAAAGGAAGAGCAGGGACGGGAGACATTACAGTGAGGGTCTGCCACAGGCCACCTGACCAGGAAGACCAAATGGGTAAAGCTCTCTACAAACAGATAGGAGCAGCCTCACATTCATAAGCCCTGGTGCTCATGGGGGCTTTCAGTCACCCTGGTATCTGTTGAAGGGACAACACAGCAGGGCACTAGCAGCCCAGGAAGCTCCTGGAGTGCATGGATGAAAATTTTCTTCTCCAAGTGACAGAGGAGCTAACACGAGACATCCTACGCTGAACCCTGATCTCANCTGCCACAGGCCACCTGACCAGGAAGACCAAATGGGTAAAGCTCTCTACAAACAGATAGGAGCAGCCTCACATTCATAAGCCCTGGTGCTCATGGGGGCTTTCAGTCACCCTGGTATCTGTTGAAGGGACAACACAGCAGGGCACTAGCAGCCCAGGAAGCTCCTGGAGTGCATGGATGAAAATTTTCTTCTCCAAGTGACAGAGGAGCTAACACGAGACATCCTACGCTGAACCCTGATCTCACCACAAGGAGGGGCTGGTGGGGAATGTGAAGTGCAGTGACCATGAAATGGTGGAATGCAAGATCCTCAGGATGCGAGGAGAGCACACAGCAAGCTCACTACACTGGACTTCAGGAAAGCAGGCTTTGGCCTCTTCAAAGATCTGCTCGATAGAGTGCCATGGGATAAAGCCCAGGAGGAAGGAAGGGTCCAAGAAAGCTGGGTAACATTCAAGGATCACCCCCCTCCAAGCCTGACAGAGATGCATACCAACAAAGAGGAAGTCATGCAAATACACCAGGAAGCCTGTGTGAATGAACAAGTTGTTCCTGGACAAACTTAAACACAAGAAGAAAGCCTACAGAGGGTAGAAGAAGGGACAGGTATCCTGTGAGGAATACAGATGAACTGTCTGAGTAGCTGGGGACAAGGCTAGGAAAGCTGAAGCTCTGAAAGAATTGAATTTGGCCGGGGATGTCAAAAGCAACAAGAATAATTTCTATAGGTACACTGGTGATAAAAGGAAGACTAGGAAAAATGTGGACTCTCTCCAGAAAGAAACAGGAGACCTGGTTACCCAGGACATGAAGAAGGCTGAGGAACTCAGTGGCAGTTTTGCCTCAGTCTTCAGCAGCCACAGTGCCCGAGTTGCACAACTAGTGGAGGGTGTCCCTGCGCATGGCAGGGAGGTTGGAACTAGATGATCTGTGTGAAAACTGCATGATCTACACTGAACTACATGACAACATGTAACTTGTAAGTCTTCAAGAAAACAAGGACAGCCACAAAAAGAAATAAAAAATAAATATATCAACTGTCTTGGATACAGACAGAAAACTTCATAACCATAAATATTTGTAGAAATGGAAGTGAAAATATTTACATCCTTCCACCATTATCAGTTGCTCAGTTTTATTTAATAATCAGGCTTAGCTCCACAGAACTAAATAAGGCAGTAATCACCATGAGACGATCTTCGCGCCAAAAGGTCAAGTAAACATTGCAAAGAATATTATTCAAACAGTCACAGTGTTATTGAAGGGGACTTGAGTTCATGCTTTCTGACATACTTATCAAATTCATGTAAAGAAGACAGACAAACATATTTAAATGTCACTGTTTCTTCAGTTCTTACAGGAATGCAGATATGGCGTTTATATACAAAATGAACTCTACTTATTTTATATTGTATTTCAATATAACAATAATGAGATTTTTGGACTGCTGAACAGAATAAACAAAATACATCAAACACTGACCTAACAGTAATTCCTTAAACTAGACTATCTACCCATAAGTAAGGAATATATTCCCAAAGACCCTATCAAGCATTAGAGGAAGCTGCAAGCTCTGAATTTAGTAACTTTTCAAAATTTCCTGAATAGGCAAACTGTAGATAGAGCAATCAACCTTTTCACAAGACCTACATTTCACTTTAAAATTACTGTTTCCTGATTAGACACATTTAAGGGGAGCAGCAGATCACTCTTGTTGTTGTAAAGGTATGCAGCCAGCCAAACACTGAGACACAATTGATTTAGCCAATGCTTTTTCCACACAGAATATATTAAGGCAATAATATTTAATATCTTATCTTGATATTTACAGAAAATTTACGCCTGAATGAGACTTGTTCAAAATTCAGCTGCTAACACAAGACGCTCATCCAGCAAATCTTTAAAGAGCAGATCGGATTTATCAGAAATAGTTTTAGATATACTTTTAATCTGTCTTGAAAGTGGGAATTGATTTGTTGGCTGCCTGCAGTCTCCTATAGGACATTTTACATCATAACAGATTATATATTTCATCAGTTTGTAATAAGAAGAGGGTTTTGATTTTTTGAATACTTGCTTAGTACTGAATTATTACTTTATCTGTTCCAAAATTCCATGACTTTCATAAAAAGGGCTGCCAGATTAAGCTGTAAACCATTATTTACTAGTACAAAGAATAAAGTTTTTTTTGAAAAACACCATCAAATAGCTGTACATTACATTTACCAATTTATTTCTTCTCCAGACTGAATTAAACTCTTTTAATGCAAGTAAAGATGGAAAAAATTAGTCCAGGTAAAATCAAAATCTCGTCAAAACCAGTTTAAAAAATAAAAGCACATAGAGATTGTGAAAATTAGAAGCTCTTATCAAAAGACTCCACAATTTTGGAACTGCTATGTAATAAAAAGTAGAGATAACTAATGTTATGACCAAGGTGATACAAATAAATATTTCATCTTACTTGTCCAGAGCTGTGCTGGTAGGCATGCTTCTGCCAAATCCTCGGACACCCATCTGACAAAAGTATGGAATGCAAGACAGGTTGGCAGCAATTATAGCCAGTGAATCTGATGCATTAACAAAGAAACCATTCTGGCCAAGGATCATGTAGCGGTCCTGCAGGAGAAAAGAAATTTAAAATAGCATCCTCAATTCCATGTACTGAGGACACATAATTTCTTTTCCTAGATCCACTGGAGGTAGAGAAAAAAAGGACAGGCTTTGGGTTAGTCACATCCCTCTTTGGGCAGAAAAATTTACTGGCATCACTCTGGCAGGTTTATAATCTCACTATCACACCATCACTCCCTCCTGCCTTGCAAATCGAAGCTCCAGATCAGTTTCTAGCTTCTGCCTCCTACATGTCACTTCAGTAGCTCTGTTTCTGCCCGCCCAGAGAATGCTTGTGCAGGAGATCTTTTTGCCAATGACACGCACTATTATGGGAGTAGGAGAGTGTTTTGTGTTTACTGAAAACAGAAAACAGCTTTTGTTTTTCAGAACCTTTTCATCCTTCTTCCACCTTGTCAGGGGAGAAAGTTGCTACTGTAATACACTGCTTTTTATAATGCTGATAATATGACATTAAAAAATTAAAGTAAACAGAGATTATGATTCAGTGCTTTGTTTATCTAAAAAGCTCTTAATTTATGATGCTAACCAAAAAGGACTTAACATTGTTACTGTTTGCTTTGAGAAGTCTGTATTATCTATACGCTGGTCTGTTCCTAACCAGGGAAAAAAGTGTTACACCAGCACAAGACAAAACCAGGCTGTTATTTAAATAATTCTCATTCTGCCTTCAAATCCTGCTTGATTTGCAGTCATCTGCAGAGACAAATTACAACATATGTGTCTGATTTATGGGTTGCAAATGTTACCATCTGTACCTGAAAGTAATACCACTTTCAGCTTCAATGGGTCACTGAAAAGCAAATAAATTATACTTACATGTCCCATATCTGACCCCAGACAAAACAACAACTATGGTGGAACCTCAAGACAGATCTAAATACTCACTCCATCAGCATCAAAGGCAGCTCCAAATCCATATTCACCACCTTTCATAGCCTCCAGCAAGGCAGTTGCATATGTTAAATTTGGATCAGGAGGCTGTCCACCAAAGTCCTCCAGAGGAATACAGTTTATGGCAGAATTTGCAGGAGCTCCCAATTCATCACACAAGATTCTTCTCACATAGGGTCCCATAACTGTGAAAACAGAAATCTGCCATGCAATCACAAAACCGTATGCTTGACATTCAAATTTTTCACAGCACTGTGGACATTTGATACAAAACATACTTTCAGCAATTCTATACATCAGTCCTTGTAACAAACCCCAAACTATTATTTCAGAGGAGTATGTGATTGTCCTCATGGTAAATAATTAATCAGTATGAAAATAATCAATTCAAAATGAAAGTCACAGTTCCCTACTACTGGAAGTGAAAAAGTAATCACTGAATGGTGAAAGAAGCAGGGGTTTTTTACCCATTATTAAGTAAAGAAATTATCATACACATAAAGGAGTTTTTCTCACTAGAATAAAAATAAAAGACTATTCTATGTGTCTAAATAACACACAGTAGCAAGGAAAGTAAACAGTAGGGGAATGCAAATGGGAAATATACCTACCTTAACATTCCAATTCATGTGAAAATTGCAATAGATTTGTCCACCAAAGCATTTTACTACATTTTAGTTGCTGCCATGCGGAGAATAAATTAAAATTTTCTCAAAACTAACTCCAAAATACTTCTTTATTTTGTTAAAGATATGACCAACAAAGACCCCATGCTGCTATATACCATTATTATTACATGCATTTGGTGACTAAACAGTCAGTAACTGAGCACTCTGCATCCCTGATGCAAGTGTGAATAGGTCACTAAGAGGTAAAAAATGCATGAGTGACTACTCTTTCTCCTACCTTACTCCCAAATCTTGCTAATTGGAGCAGCTGTGACCTGAGGTAAAACTATGTGAGAGAAACTTCTTTTCACGAAAACGTAGATGTTAACTCTGTAAAATATACCATGATTCAGGTTCTTTTCTAAAGTGGATTCCTGTCAAATTACTCTTTTTTCTGCCAATGTTAAGCTACCAATGTGTACAGACATAAAAATATATTCCAGAGGTGCACAGCTAAAATAAATTTCAGAAGACAGTCTGTCAACATATACATGTGGTCCTTTGTAATGTCACTGTGTTGTGGCTAGTGGCTCACTTTTGGCTAATATGTCACATCCAGAAAGTCTTTTGATCAGATGCCATCAAGAGAAGGGCAAACCCCAATGATTTTTGACAGACTGCTCCAATGGTTATTCACTGTTACTCATAAACATGTAAGCAACATTTCAATCCGAATTTGCCTGGACTCATCTTCTCTCTCTATAGATTCTTTTTGGCAATTTTCAGAAGAGAAGACTGAAAAATATTTTTCTGCAGAAAAAAAACCCCAAGAAACTACCTTCTTTGTTGTACATAGAAGTATTCGAGTATACACTTAATCTACATGTACTTTAAATTATAGTATGGATATCTCTCCACCAAAAAGCAAGGTCATAAAGCCAATTCTCTATCACCTTGTAAATAAAGTAAACAAACTCAGTCCTTTAAAATGTTTGTGATGCATCAGCTTTTCTAACCCTAAGACAGACTATGCATCTTTTTGACAACATGTAAAAATTTTCAACAGTCAGTAACAGACCTGGACATGAGAGCTTTACAAGGTACTTTAGTAACATTCTCTCCAGTATGGTACATGACAAGAGGCAGTGCCTTCCTCACTGCTCCCTCTGCATTGCTCAGGGACACCATCTGCCCTTTTGACACAGCTTGGTAAAACTGGGTGTTCACACTCATTGGATGCAGACTATAATCCTTGAACTGAGTGTTCACACTGACCGTGAACTCACTATGATATTTTGAACAATGACTATCACACTGTACTAGATAAAACGCTTTACAGAAGTTTTCTAAGTCTATCCAGCTCCTTTTATGGGCCTGTTTTTGTAATCCCATTAAAGAATGAAACCTGGTTTGCTTGATAGACTCTGTTTTCCATAAGATAATGTTGAATAGTCTTACTTACACTCCTATCCTTCAACTCATTATCTGCAGAAATCTTTATTTATATTTTCTTAATGTAGCCTAAAACAGATCTCATCCTGGTCTGTGTTTCCTCAAGTGACACAGCTTACATTTTTTTAATATCAGCACACCACTGATCCCCTTGCTGTCTTCTGTGACACTTCCAACTTGCCCACAGGACACTGAAATTTGTTCACTTTCAAGATTAGTGAGACGGAGTTCTCAGCTAACTCTTTAATTTCTTTATTCAGACTTAACTAGTTTTATACCATTTAGAATTTCCTCTTAGTAGAGACTGCCTTGTAACCTCCTCAGGCACTGGACACTGCAATAAACTTCATGACCCTGTCATGGCAAGATTACCTCATCCTGCTTGCTTCCAAATGCAGAAAAAAAACTTTTATTGGACACATATGCCTTTACTTATTCACCAAGTAAGATAAAGCTCTTTGCCTAGTAAGGGATATAACCCGTTGCTAAGATTGCCTTTGTTGGTAGTATAAGGTTCAAAGCTTATTACCCTTAACTTTTATTACATAAAAGTCTGACATTTATATGCTGTACTGTTATTCGGAAACCGCTGCAGTGCACAACTTATATTGGGAAGTTATTTCAGTGTACCTGCAATTCTGTCCCAATAGCACTTAAGTTCATACCTCCATTCATGGCATCAATCCTTATTTTAATCTGATTGGGTCCAGTCAGCAAATTTCTGATGGCATTGAAGTCAAAAATAGTTCGAAGGAGATTGAGGTAGATTTCCACAGAATCCACAATTTCCACTAGAAAAATCACACAGAAAAAAAGGTGACTACAGTTCACACAAGCTAAGTTATTTCTTCCAGCTCTCTTCCACCTAACTCAACTAAACTCAGAGTACACAACCCCTGTATGACACAATTTGCCTTTGAAGTCCACAGAGGAAAAGTCAAAGGCTCTCACTGCCTTCAGTGTGGCTACCACCAAGCTTTAAGCCTTGAAAAGATCAAGTTTTGCCTGCTAAAAGACTGCAGAGATAATATAAGTTGACAGTTCCTATTTCACTGAAGACACTAATGAGCATATATTACATCAAAGTAAACTCTTCACAGATCATTCACCAAACCACTGGAAAACTTTGCAAGCTAAATAGGTTTATTCTCAGAGGAGGAAGATGTCGATGACAAGTTGACAGGAGAGGTTCTATTCTTCTATCTGTCCGCAGTATCTCTCTGCATCATTCCTTCAAGAGAGACATACAGCCTAGTCTTCTAAATTGTGGTACCAGGAATACCTGTGTTCAATTTGTTGCAGATGGACAACAAACTATACTTTTACATTGTAGATCTCATTGATTCAGGAAAGTAAGGCTCAGATACAACATCTGGTTTTTTGCTAAGGTCTTGATAACTTGAAATTTAAATTTATAAAAGCAGAGCACTACACTTTTTCTAGTTCTTTTGGATGTAAAACACTAAACAAAAATGAATTAATGAAAATAAGTCTGTCATAATGAAAGCAGTTACCAAACAACTGTCAAAAGCCATGCTTCTCAGTCATCTTGGAACGAATTACTTATCCTGATTAAATTGAAAAGCATATGTTATACAAATGTCTTTTCATCTGGTTAAATGAGTATCTTGAAATATTTTACTTGCAAGTTAAATTATTACCTAGAATCTCATCCAATTTTGCTCAGAAACACTGACCTCACACTAATGCCCTTCTTTAGAGCAACACGAAAATGACACAGACATTTTTTGAGCCTGAGAAAAACACTTAGAATAGATTGTGACAATATGCTTGAAGAAACAGAAAAACGTTCTCAAGGCTGAAAAACAATCCATAAAACTTATTTGAAAAAGAGTCAATTCTATGGTATATATTGAAAGTCTCAAACATTCACTAAGGTTATAGTAATTCATCTCTTCTATGCTCTACTCCTAACAGCACTTCAGTAGGCCCTAAGCTTCACATATATGAACAAATGTGGCAACTACAGTGGAGCTGCTCACACATGTGAAGGTAAAGCACATGCAGGATTAAAGTCTAAAAAGTATTTTAACTCCTGCCAAACTCAGTCTCAGTTGTTTGAACACCTCTGTAGCCTGATGCACAGGAATTAGTTCATACAACTGAAGAAAAAGCAGAAGTTATAAATACATCAGACAGTATCTTAAATTACTTTTTAAATTACTTCCATTCTTTCTGCACTTTCAATCTGCATTCAAGTCTGTGTAAACTGTATTTATTCATGCACTTATAAGCCAATTACATTGCTTTGGTAAGGTTCCCTGGTAGCTCTACAGTCTCAGGTTGATGTATTCTTGGAAGACATGATTGGGAAATTATTTTTTTCTTAGAAAAACACACAGAAAAATTGCAACTATTTGTATGGACTTTTCTACATCTATGGGGGGGAGGTGAGCCTCATTTTCATTTAGAAAAATACAATATGGAGAGATTTTAAAGTTTAAAAATTTAATACTGTAGCAATTCTATGATTCCAGATTGGTGCTGGAGTTGAAGTCTCTTTGCTTTTTGTTTACCAAAAAAAAGCCACACATGTTTTTTGCAATAAAGCAAAATACCCCAGCGAAACCAAAATTTAAGGACTTTTTTTAATGAAAAACTTTATTTCTCAAAATGTACGTTGTCTTGAAATGTGAAGTTTGGGTGGAAAACAAAATGGCTTTAATTCCAGGGCATCAGGAATGTGGAAAGGTTCTTGAGGCCACAACAGAGTCTTACAGTATTTGAAATATATGAAATATACATGAAATTTGAAATACATGTCCGGACCCCTTAATTTGTTTTTAACTCCTTCAAGAAAACAGCTGTGTTAGATAATTTTAAATCAACTGTAAGCATAAAAGTACTCACATGCTTAAACATGTGCTTAAGCAATCCCTTTACATTTGGAGTCACTGGATGTACAAATCCCACAACTTTTCAGAAAGTATGAGGAAAGAATGAATAAACTGAGAGTCTCACTCTTTTGTCAATTAGACTTCAATAAGCAAACCATTCCTAGTCCAAAAAGGTTTGTGTTTGGTGTTTAACTAATAGCAAGCATAAGAACATAAATTTGGCAAAGATACTTGGCTGAAAGATGAGGCCTGGTGCACTTAGAAGTCTGTAACTCAGATTCCTTAAGTGCAAAACAAACAGATCAACTATAATGCACAGAGCATTGGACACAAGCAAGAGGAGTTGGAAACCTTGGTGCAATTAGAAAACTATGACCTAATTCCATGACAGAAACATGGTGGGATGAGGTACGTGACTGGAGCACTGCAGTGGAGGGCCACAAGCTTTTCAGGAGATAGGCTGGGAAGGAGGTGTGGGGGTGTTGTCTTCAATGGTAAGGAAGGGCCAGATTGTGAAGAGCAGCCTCTGGGAAATAGCAACAAACAGACTGAGACCCTGTGGGTGAAAATCAAGCAGCAGACCAAAAAAGGACACTTCGTGGCTGGGGTCTGCTACAGGATAACTGACATGAGGAGTCTCTTGATGAGACCTTTTGCTTTATTAAAAAAAACCACACCCTACCTCCATTGGCAACCTCAAACTTCACTGCAATCTCTCCTCCAGGTTTCCTGGGACTGTGGGAAGCTGTTAGAATAATTCCAGCAGCTGCTCTGATCTTTCAGATGATGTATGACAGACCAGTGTCATCTACCTAGCCTTCTTTAAGGTCTTTGACACTGTACCACATGGCAACTTATCTCTGAACCAGAGAGACATGGATTTGATGGATGGACTATTCAATGGATAAAGAATTGGCTGGATGGACACAGCCAGAGTGTTGTGGTCAACAGTTCTACGTCCAGGTGGAGGCCAGTGAGGAGTGGGTTCCCTCAGGGCTCCGTCTGGGGTCTGATGCTCTTCAGTATCTTCATCAATGGAATCAATAGTTTGCAGGTTTGCAGAGGACACAAAGCTGAGTGGTGCAGTTGGCACAACAGAAGGAAGTGATACCATCCAGAGGGACCTGGACAAGCTTGAGAAGTGGGTCCATGAGACTCTCATGAGATTCAACTAGTCGAAGCACAAAGGGCTGCACCTGGGTCAGGACAATCCTAGACATGAGTACAGTAGACATGAGTACAGACTGGGAGAAGAACTCATTGAGAGCAGCCCTGCGGAGAAGGACTTGGGGGTTCTTGGGGATGAAAAGCTGGACATGACCCAGCAGTGTGTGCTCACAGATCAGAAAGCCAATCATGTCCTGAGCTGCATCCAAAGCAGCGCGGCCAGCAGGGCCAGGGAGGGGATTCTGCCCCTCTGCTCTGCTCTGGTGAGACCTCACCTGCAGTGCTGTGTCCAGCTCTGGGGTTCTCAGTATCAGAAGGACATGGACCTGTTGGAGCAGGTCCAAGGTAGTGCCACAAAGATGATCAGAGGGATGGA
>VWZW01001375.1:4131-16980 GCA_013397115.1 Edolisoma coerulescens | reverse complement strand
TTAAATCCAGCTTAAAGGTACAGAAAGACACAGGATTCATGTCTGGGCATAGAGCAGGCGATAGGGGATACAACATCATAAAGTCACCCCAAGACATATGAATATGCTAATGATATGTTANCCACCACACTTTGTTACCTTTCTGCCTTTTCCGGTCTTGGGAGCAGCTTGGCTGGAATGCAGCCGCCCATCCTCCGAAATGCAGGTGCGGTGCCCGATCCCCAGAGTCGAACTTTGATCCACTCATGGCGCTCTCACCACAGAATGCAGGAGCGGGGGAGGGGGGCAGTGTTATGACCTGCTCTAATCACAGAGGAGCAAAGTGAGCTGTCTGTGGATTACGAATCCTGAGGTTCAAAATATCCCCCAAAACAAGATTAAAACCAAATGCGGTTAAATGTTGATACAGAAATATTGATGTATTTTCTTTAACAGTAAAAGAGGCAAAGAGAAAGAAAAAGTAGAGAAAAGTTGGAAAAAGCTAAGATTACTTTAAAAGCATAGGATAGTTCACCACCACACTTTGTTACCTTTCTGCCTTTTCCGGTCTTGGGAGCAGCTTGGCTGGAATGCAGCCGCCCATCCTCCGAAATGCAGGTGCGGTGCCCGATCCCCAGAGTCGAACTTTGATCCACTCATGGCGCTCTCACCACAGAATGCAGGAGCGGGGGAGGGGGGCAGTGTTATGACCTGCTCTAATCACAGAGGAGCAAAGTGAGCTGTCTGTGGATTACGAATCCTGAGGTTCAAAATATCCCCCAAAACAAGATTAAAACCAAATGCGGTTAAATGTTGATACAGAAATATTGATGTATTTTCTTTAACAGTAAAAGAGGCAAAGAGAAAGAAAAAGTAGAGAAAAGTTGGAAAAAGCTAAGATTACTTTAAAAGCATAGGATAGTTCACCACCACACTTTGTTACCTTTCTGCCTTTTCCGGTCTTGGGAGCAGCTTGGCTGGAATGCAGCCGCCCATCCTCCGAAATGCAGGTGCGGTGCCCGATCCCCAGAGTCGAACTTTGATCCACTCATGGCGCTCTCACCACAGAATGCAGGAGCGGGGGAGGGGGGCAGTGTTATGACCTGNACAGGAAGAGTGACAGACAGATTAAGTAGAAACATATCACCTCTCCATGGGTCCCAACAACGTCTTGTTGCTCCCCTCCATCTGGTTTTCCTGGTGGTGAGGGTTCCCCCCATGAAGTATAGAATCCAATGGATTAATATATGATTGGGCCAGGTTTGGGGAGGGAGGTCTGGGGACAGCAAGTTTGACAATGTCTCTTGCAAGGCTCTGGGTCAGTTGCATCATTTTGCATCACGTGCAATGCTCTGGTGCAGGGTCTGGGGACATCTTCGAGGGGGCCTTTAATGGGCCATGACACCCCCTCTGCTAGCCCTCACATGAAGGTCCATTAGATGTGGCTTTCCCAGGGTGGAGGGCCCACAGCTGAGCTGGTCTGCCCAGCAGAGGATGGATGTTCACTGCCTCTGACCAGAGGCTATGCCACACACCCAAAACCTCTCCTCCTTCCCCCTGGGTTGGGGGAGAGTCTGTGCAAACATGGCAACAGATAAGCCTGAGGGCTATGGCCTCCACCCTGAAGCTGCTAGTCTTGGTCCTTCTGTGGAAGCATTCTTCTCCCCCAGCCCATAGTGTCATTTTATCTTATCTCAAATCAACTTACAGTCCAGGGTCTCAGTTAAGAGGCCCATTCAGGGTGCAGCGGTCTTCTGTGCAGCTTTTGTTATACAGTTTTAATGAACAAAAATCTTTTATAAAATGTTTTAAGCCATAAACTATAATATTTAATTCTCTGGCAGGGGGTCTCCAGAACTCACTTGTGACTTTGGTCCAAGGATGCAGGATCGGGGGGAGTTTCCCCAAGCTGGCGGCGGCAGCTCCCAGAGGCCTCAGGGTGTCTCACATCAGGCGGGGGAAGGAGGCGAGGAGAAGGCAAAGGCCAGAAATTTTGCCCTTCTCTGTCTCCTCCCACACTTTTGCACAGGTCTTGACTTTCTATTTATGGGCCTCAAGGCGGGCTGGTCATAGTCCATCCTGCATATAGTTTTCAGGTGTTCAAAAGAGATTATGATAAGCAGACAATGACAAAGTGCTTTTTGAGGCATTTCTCTTATTATCAGGTCCTTACAACTACATGACCTTTAAAGGTCCCTTCCAACCCAAACTATTCTATGATTTTATGAAAAATGCAAATGAGATCCATGATGTAAAGAGATTTCCAAAAAGTCCTGCAAGAGTCTTTTATAGCAGAGTAGTCCTGCTGCAGAGAGCACTGTAATGTCTAGCCTTCACTGCCTTCCACCCTGGCTGAAGTCAGATCCAAAACTGAGTGCTCAGACTTTCCTGGTCACAGAAGGTATTTGTGGTGAGCAACACACCAGAAAAGGAATATTCTGAGATAGTCAGTAGGGTAACAGCTCTCTTGGGAGAAAACCAAAGTCATAAGGACGTGATGAGGAAGAGGAACAGCTTCTGTGACTGGGAGGCTTTCATGGTATTGTCTTGACAGTGAAACACTAAGCCAGTTATGAATATATGAGAAAGCACAACAGTTCCCCCTTTCCTGGTTCTTTGCAAAGTAAGAGAACTTTGAATTGCTCCCACTCTCATAAATAAATAAATTTTAAAACACAAGGATATTTTCAATAGAAATGGCCAGTCTATACCCTCTGAACCAGGCCTGCAAACAGCCAGAAGACAAGATGTGCTGGGAAGTATCATAGAGATGGGGAATGTTTGCAAAACTTAAGTCTTCATCTGGCCTAGACTTCAGGTGTGCTGTCATTTGGGGAAAAACAGGTATGGCATTAGTGAGATCCTATATGTAGTTTGGGTTTCTTTCTGTTTAAGAAATTAACTTGAAAGTGTTAAGACCATGCAGGATCTCTCCAAAGGTCAGAGCTCTTAAATCATTCATCTGCCCATCATATATCTGGGGAAGTAGACATTCTTCAGTAAATTATATTCCTTCCTAATGGCAAATCTGGGCTTATACCACCAGCCCTCCAAACTTAAAGCAATTGTCAGGACAGCAGTGTCACCAAACTGAACTGCACAGCAAGAGGGCTTATCCCATCCAAATCACATCAGCACAATCTTTTTCTCACTTTCTTGAACTTCATACTAAAACCTGAGTTGGTGTCCAGTCCAGATCAATACTGAAGCAAGTATAAAGCAACAGGCAAATTCTTCATGGCTGGAAGCTTCAAAAGCTTTTGATTTGCTTGAAGCTTCATCTGAGGCACAAAGCAACACACAATATTTCTCCTTTCTTTGTCTTTTTTAAATGTAGTGAAAGTGCCCTTTTTTGGGATATGGAATAATGCAAAACATCTTTGATACACTGAATCTAAGTGTCAAATAGAGGAAAGTTTCCCCTAGTTCTGGCCATGTTTCATATGAAATGTTGCATGCTAATCATAATATTTCATCATCTTCATCTATTCCTATATAAGTATTAAAAATCAACACAGTCAATTAATCAATCTGTAATTAGGAACTCACATGAACATTTACTACTATCGGGCATAATTTATATGATTGCAGATGATTAAATAAAATGTAATTGAATAAACAGACAATTTGTTAAGCATGTGTAAATTCAGCCATATCACTTGAGGCTGTAATCTTGTCAGATCTCAATAGCTAAACAGGGTCAGGGTGGGTCAGTGTTTCAATGAGAAACCCCAAGGGAGAAACCCAGATGCTGCAGGATGGGGTGATGGTTAATAGGTAGAACTCTCCTTGCTGAGGTTGTGTTGGAAGCATAGTGTCTCTAGCATGTTATTGGAGAAATGGACATAATCTATTAAAAGTGCTGTCTGAGCAGTTCTTGAGAGAGGTGGGAATTTGTCTCCTGGACTTGGGTAAATTTAATTTCGCGTAGAGCGCACATCTAGCCAGTCACCAGGAAGAGACAGTAAACCATGGCACCCTCACACTCACTGTTCTTCAGCAGAGACAGAAGACATGTCACTCCGGTGACTTAGTCTGCCTAACTCAGATACCTCCATCTTCATTATTTAGAGGAGTCTTCTTAAAAAAAGCACATAAATTCCTCTTCTGTCAAATGGAGGTGCTCCTGAAAGCCAACCAAGGCAGAAAATGTCTGCCTAACTGAGGTGCTCAATCTCCTGCAAAGACATTTATGTCCCTCCATTGGCTGGATAGAGAAGCAGGTCACATACATCAGGACAACCACTTCATTGAAACATGGGCATAAATTGGATCTGGGTCCCAGATGTTGCTGCAGACCCTTGAGGTAAAACAAAGACTACAAACCACCCAAGGGCTGCCAGGTCCAAGAACAAGGAAATGAGAACTTGTTCATAGCACTCCATCCAAACCCCAGATGACATCAGTAGACAGTTCCATGGGAAATGCTAAAAGCAACACTGAGAAAGGGCTTCTCTTTTATTCTTTTGTATTTTTTATAGCATCAGGACCAAATCCAACTAAGTGAATGTTTTCTTGAAAAGTACAGCATGTTTCCAAATTGGTTTTGGTCACACAGCCAGAGAAATGCAAGAGGTTTTCTTTAATTATTGCACAAAATAAACTTGACTTCTTAGGATCAATTCCATTTCTGTAGTCTTAAACAAGAATGTTTTTGCCTCCTCTGGTTTTAGTTTCTGCATGGTTTATGCCAAGGCATCTCATGTTATATAACTAAAACCATTTGTTTTAATATAGTGCAGCAGTTTCTGCAGTGCTTTGCCTGTTTATTTTTTGCCTGTTTTCCTCAAGTCAGGTGTCCCATCCTAGTGTGAACTGGAGCAGACATCTGACAGATCAGAGGAATGAATGAAATCACTCATGGAAGGCAAGCAGACAAGCCAACTGGAGATAAAACAAAATGATCTTTGATTATTAAATGCACACTTATGTAGATGGATAACCAGATGTGTTTGACAGTGGATGTGAAAAGCATGGGGGGCAGTACCTCAGGATTAGAGCAGAAAGTAACACAAGCTTTCTTCTCTGAAACAATTAGTGAAATCACTTTCTGGACATTAGGAGCCCTGCATGTGCAACATAATACATTGGACCTGCACAACCAATTTGGGTCAGCATGATGTTTAAACTATTAAGTGGTACCACTAGTCTCCATTAATCTGACTTCAAAGATGAGACACAATGCTCAGTACAAGAGACTAAGAGTTGTTAATGCATATTCCTCAGCTGGAGCACTAATACAGGATTCCTGCAGAAAGAACAGAATCTTCCAGACTTGGGTATGAGGGTAAAAATAAACATCTATTTAGGGATGTCTCCAGAACTACTCGATTCTTTGGGTTCTTTACATTCAGTTGTGCCCTTTGCCACTGTGGGTGCAAGGATGGCCATGATGAGGTTGTCCTCTCATTTGGGTTGGGGTTTTTCCCTCCAGAAAATTACCTAAGATTGTTACTTCCTGTCACTGTTGGGGCGGCCACGACACATATGAACCCCACAAGCAAGAACAGGCAAGAAGCGTTTATTTCAAAGAGGCAGCATCTTTTATAGACTTTTAGAATGTTATGGTTCGTATTACATATCCATTGGCTACTAAACTGCTACAATAGACTCATTGGCTATATTAACTACAACATACTACTACTGGCTACCTATAGCGTCAGTGTTCAAGCATCTAGAAAAACACCAGGTGCAGCTTTGTTGATGTTCTCTGTTCCTGTTGTTTAGGTTTCTTGCTTCTGTTAACACTAAGTTTCTCATGGGTACAAACGGACTGTGCTGAGATCAATGCCAGAACCAGACAGGCTTGTAGACCTGCTCTTAATCCCCACAACTTCCTTGTGCAGCCTACATGATGAACTGCCAACTTCATTTAATGAGGAAGAATTAGGACAGCAAGCTGTGGATTTACCCCAAAGCATGTGGGATGAAGAAAACAAGATTGGTCAACGAATATTTAATCTCAACCCTATGGTTATCAGTCAGGAAGGACCACAGAAGCCAATGAAATTATGCTGGTCTAAAACACCTAACTGAGAAGAAAATCTCTGAGGAGTGATAGCCAAGGCCAGGCTGGAGGTGTTACCAAAATTCAGTAAAATAAAAAAACTTCTTAACACCAATGTAGAATTAAGAAGCAGGTATTCTTTACTTGGCCGGATGCACAAGGGGATAGCTCCTCCTGAAGTCATGCATGCTGAGTACAGGAAAGTTTCTGTTTATATACTGTATTTTACATACATATTCATTGATTGTCCCAGAATAAACATACATATGATAATCATTTCCATGAAATCATTACGTGTTTTCCCTCCCCTTTACAGATGCATTCTTCTGTCCTAGGGGTCTCTGGTGGTCCCTGGTGGTTGAGGAACCCAATGTTATAGCCAGCTGTGACCTGGTGAAGTTGGCAAGACACTGGGGCTAGTGGACTTCCAGTTCTCCTTCTTACACAATGGGCATTGTGCAGTTCCATAGGCCGGTGGTTTTTGGAGAACAAGCAGTGTGTTAACTCAAGAGGTGTAGACAATTTATCATCTGGTAACAGATGGGGGTTTGAGCAACCTGGTCTAGTGGAAGGTGTCTCTGCCCATGGCAGGGGAGTTGGAACTAGATGGTCTTTAATTTTCCTTCCAATTGAAACCATTCTAGAATTCTATGATTCTATACTAGAAAAAGAGCTTTGAAAATTCTCTTCTTTTTGTTGTTCCTGTGCAATGTGTAGTTTCATGACAGATCTCAGAAATGAGTTTAAGGAGTCACCACTCTGGCTGAGTCGGATTACTTCACGTGCTCCTGATGTACCTAGGAAACTATTTTTCTTTACATTCTTGGGAGAAAGGCATCATTTTTGTTAGGAATATCAGAATTTCACCTTTCTTTAATTCCACAAGTTTTTGAAATAGATATGGTTGTTGCATTTTTCCTACATTTGTTACTGAACTATTTCCCAAAGCAATTCACAGAAATTTATCAAAATCAGGGCGAAAGAGGCATTATAAGAAAAATTATCATACCTTTTTCAATTAATGTTGATTAAAAAATTATAGTTATATATGGTAAAACAGAAGCAAAAGCTATGTTTTCAACCTCAGACTTTCTGTCTGAAAATTTTGAGTAGCTTTACTTAAAGATAAGGTCCTGTCTTATTTTATTGTCAACCCAAAAGCCTTATTCTATAAATGCCATGAGATCTTTTAAAGAATGGCATTATCACCTAAGTGCCGACCTGTAAAACTGCAGGAACCTCTATGGGTGTCTCAGGGTTGTTGGTTTTTTAAGCCTGTGTATTGTGGATTTCCACAACAGGTGTTAACAGCTCAAGGCATCTTAATGCCTATTGGATTAAGTAATGCATGTTTTTAAAATTGTATGAAGTGTCTCCCCCTGGGGAAATGCTAGCCTTTCCACCTTTACTTTTTAAATGAAAATAAAGCATGTATTACAAAAATTATCAAAGAAATTCCTAAAATCCACCCTCAAAGCAACACAGAAGCTAGGCTGAAATTCCATTTGAACTGAAGGCTGAAGAAGATTGAGTGAGTTTTGTGGCAGGGTGACCCCCTCACTCTGAGAAAGGGGTTGATCAATAGTTAGCTCATGTAAGCACAGTTAACTATTAAGACACCGCAAATGTTAATCATGAAACCTAATAAGCAGGATCCGCCTTAATCTTGTCAAGAGGAACAAGAATTTGTTGAAACCATCACAGAAACTGCTGAATCATCCCACAAAGGACTGTGCATGCTCCAGAAAGAAAGGTGAAAAGTGCATTGTGACAAAGACTACTAATCTTCATCAGAAAGACCCCTGAGGAAGAAGAGGAGCCTTCCTCAGTGCTACCACCAGGATACACAGAGCATGCATGGCACGTATGATGATGATATTAATGACTTCCGAGAAGTAATTTGTATAACCACTCCTATCCCAAGGAATGTGGTGAATATTCATGAATTTTAGCCATAATACTGTGTTGTAGGAAGTGCTGGTGAGTGTGTTCAGAGGAGCAATCCCCCATACCCGGCTCGCCGAATAAAGCAAATACCCGCTTCTGTGACTCTGTCTCTGAAGTGTCTCTTGGCCCAATTTGGGGCGATTCAACTCCCAGCGCTGAATAAACAACTACCTGCTCTGTAGCCAAGTCGGCTATAGAGTTTTATTTTCTTGCCTGGTTTTGGGCATCAAAAAGCATAAAGATATCACTTAAGAAAATATTTAAGGAAAAGAAAGAAAGAGAAATATAGGATAAGAGTAGATAATGGAGAGGAAAGATATCACCACCTGTGGATCCAGAGACAAGATCTGATTGTTGCAATTTCGATGTCCGTTGGTCAAAGTGATGGAGTGGGGAAAGCCCAAGAAACATAAAGTTCAATGGGTTAATATACTTTCAGGTTCAGGTGGAAAGTGGTGGGTGCATACCCCCTCTGCACATGGGCTGTACTTATGCCGATCAGAGGTTTCACCACCACACACCCAAAAACTCTCCTCCTCCCCTTCAGTTGGGGGGGTACAAACCTGGACTCAGCAAAGTACCTGCTGCTTTTGCAAATGCCCAATGTTTTGAGTCATTAACCTTTAATATTTCAGTCTCTTACAGCCGCCTGTCCTGGCATATCTCAGTTGAGCTGAGGCAGGCAATGGTCAAAATCTGGCTTAAATATCAAGCCTGCCCTAGGCAATCCCAAATTATGAGGTCCAAGTCCAGTTCTGACTCCATTTGGGAATGCAAAGAGGGTTTAAGAGGTAAGCACTTGTCTCTTCACTACAGTTATGTGCCTTGCTAGGTAAGGGCTGTTGGAAGTTAGGATTTTTCCTTTTTTTTTTCTTTGTCTCAGGGAATTTTGTCCCATTTGTTGCTAAGAGACAATTATGACTGGTACTTAAGAGACAAAAGAAGCGGCCAAGGTGGGAGGAGGGGTGCAGCTGGCTGCACTCTCTTAGCTGAGGGGCATTATCTTGGGAAGGGCAGAGATACATGAGATTTTGGCTGGGGGTTGAGGGTCTGTGCTCGGCTCCTCTCTCGCTCTTGGGTTCAGAGGGGAGACAGGCTGCAGTCCCTGTGGGAAGAATTTGCCGCCACTACGGAGTTCCGTGTCCTACTATTTCCTCCTGCCTTGAGTGAGGCTCAGCTTGTAAGAGCAGCCATTGAACTGGGACCTTATTGACACCCTACCTCACTGGAAAGGACCCTCACCATCTACACAGGTGCGTCAGGGGAAAACCCAGGACCTTGAGCCTCGAGCCCCTCCTAGGGAGCCTCTCCTGGCTGCGTTTGGGAGCCCGGTTGTCGCTGCCCAGCCCTGCTGTTTTTCTGCCACTGCTCTGGGTTTTCCACTACACTGTAACCTAGCATGCCGTACCTGCCGGGACACCCCATGGCTTCTGCTGCAGCTGCAAAGTTTCTGCTATATTTTGTTTGCTACCCCGGGTGTGCCCACCTCTGTTGTTCCAGCTTGCTGCTTCTGAGGTTCCTGCTACAGCCCATTTCGCCATCTGGAGGGGCATTGGCATAGGTTGCCCCTGTGAGGTTGAAAAGGAAGCCCCTTTTCTATCTCTCCTGGTGGTGCACCCGCCATTACCACTTGGAGAAGGCAGCTGAGCTCACGCCACAGCGCCCCCTTGCAGCTGTGGGGGAATCATCGCACCTGCCCTGCCTGGCCGGGAGCCAACAGCGCCCCTGCAGGCTTTGACCATAACTACACCAAAGGGGAAAGTGCCTGACAGCCGAGAGAAGGCTATTAATGTGTTTCTGGTTTTGTTTGTTGTTGCTGCCATTGTTGTTGCTTGTTTGTCTTGTTATACATATACATGTGGGAATTAACATCAAGCCTGTTAGCAAGCCTGTCTGGTTCTGACACTGATTTTAGCACAATCCATTTGTACCCATGAGAAACTTAGTGTTAACAGAAGCAAGAAACCTAAACAACAGTGACAGAGAACATCAACAAAGCTGCACCTGGTATTTTTCTAAATGCTTGGACCCTGACGCTATAGGTAGCCAATAGTAGGATGTTGTGGTTAATATGGCCAATGAGTCTATTGTAGTAGTTTAGTAGCCATATGTAACTATAACATTCTAAAAGTCTATAAAAGATGCTGTCTCTTTGAAATAAACACTTTTTGCCTGAACTTGCTTGTGGGGTTCGTATGTGTCGTGGCCGCCTCAACAGCGGCATATATATACTAGAAAAGAACTGTTATTCCTTTTCCCATATCTTTGCCTGAAAGCCCCTTAGTTTCAAAGTTGTAATGATTTGCAGGGAAGGGGGTCATATTTTCCATTCCATGAGAGGTTCCCACCTTCCTTGGCAGACACATGTCTTTCAAACCAAGACAGGGCACTGCAATTCTGCCACCTCTCTCCTCTCCTGGAGGAAAATCCTTCCATCCCTCGCTGAAGTGCAGTTGCCATGCAGAAAAGAGCAAGTTTGAGCCACAAAAATGTATAAAAACATTCATGAGCTCTGAAAATCAAGATCTATATGGAAAATAAAGCTCCTTGGACAGAATCTCTCTGCTGTGTGTTTAGGTCAGTGCAGTGTCATATTAATATTAAGATGTTTGATACTATGAAAGATATAACACCCAAATCCATTCACTAGCAATGCTTATTTTTATCTTTTCTCCCCCATGATCTATCTCTCAGTTGCCAACATAAATGATACTTGGTTTACAGTAATGTCCTGTGACTCCAGACTGGGGGAGCTTCAATGCATTAAGGTGCTGAGCAAATATATATGGAGGCATAATCCTGTCAAACGTTATCCAGGTCATGTAATCTGTAGCTATATTCCTCCCTTGTGTGAATTGACACATACGGGTAACCAGGGCAACCACCAAACCACAGCTGAAATGCAAAGAGTAGATTTATTTCATTATCTCACTAACAACGTTGGGCAGCAGAGGCACATGGGAACACAGGCTCCTTTAGGCTTAGTTCATCCTATCAGCATGGACAGCAGGCCTTTTGGTTTTCACCAATTTATCAAAAGGCTTGCACATGCATAGTTTACCAACATACTGTGTGCTTTTTATGATTTCTGAGCTTTTGATCTCTCTCTTTCCTAGCAGGATGCTCAAGCATGTCTGTGAGAGTGTATCTCTACACAGTAATTCTACTTCTCAAAACAGGCAGAGAATAAACAGCAGAAGGTGTAATAAATGGAGTTTTCCCATCCTGGTATTCTTAGCATTCCCAGCTGCAAGGTCACTTAAGGAAAACCACTCCCTCCTCACCAAATCTTTTGTTTTGAATCCTTTTTTTGCCAACATTCCTGTAGAGAACACACTCAGCTCAGCAAATGGTTGGCCTGCTTCTGTATGGGACATTCAATGTCAGTGAGTGACATCTCGCAGATGATATTTTATTGATAGAGCAGGTGCTGGTGGCAAGAAGTATAATTATAAAGCAGAGGTCTAAAAATGGCTTTGTCCTTAACAGGTCTCAGTCACTTCCAGATCACATTTGATTCTTTCATGAGACCTTTCTCCCCTTCCTCTACCACTCACAAACTCTTACTAGAATGAGAAAGCCAAGGGGTGCTTCCCCAGATCACCAGCAGAAAAAACTCACAATCTGGGATATGGAATCCATATCATTCATAGGAAAGAAGATATGCATGTCAGAGGAGTTTCCAGAGCAATACATTACAGAGCAACTTTTTTACAGAAAAGAAGGCAAACGCTGTAATATTAGCAGTGCAGCAGCTTCTATTTTTCATAGCCTGAAAGTTACTGTGGACAAGGGCAGATGAACCCATCATCATGAACTAAGCAACAGTGTGCATTTTTGGCATGTCACCCACTCTGTGGCAATGTTACCTATACAGACCCAGTCTTGAGGAAAATGTGTGTCGTGGTTTAAACGTAGCTACTCGTTAAGCCCACGAAATCTATTTGTATAGGGGGAAAATTAAAACTTCATTTGCATAAGGTGACATAAAATTATTGAGGAAAACAGAAAAACTAGGGGGCAAAACAGGCACACGCTTGAGCAATTATAGTATAAAGGAGATTTATTACTAACAAAATTAGAAGTAAAAAGAAATATTAAGAAATCAAAGCAAACTCCCCTCTCTTCCAGCACCCCCTCCGTCCCAACAACTCACGCAAAGGGAAAAAAAAACCATGGGGTTTGGTCAGTGTTACAGTTCTTAAAAGTCTCTTTCTTATGCTTAAGGGAAAAAGGTTTCTTTTGCAGTGCTGTGGTTTCTTTTTCACGGGAGACAGTTCTCTACGAACTTCTCCAGCCTGGTTCCAAACTGTCACAGGCAGCAGCCCCTCCCGAATCTGCTGCAGTGCAAAACCTCTCCCACGGTTTAGCAGTCTTCTCATTACTGCCAGCGTGGGCCAATGTAGTCCGTGGGGTTTTAGTCTTTTTGAAGGATGAGTTATTCTGGCCTGAAAACAAAAGCTCTCTTCTTTAAAATCTCTAAAAACCTCTTCACAGCGATATCTCTTATTTTCTCAGGCATGGATTTTCCGTCTTCCCATGTACTTCAAATGGATTAAAGAGACAAACAGTTTGTCATACTACAGTTTTTACCACAGCCTGCAAGAAGCATTTTTAAGCTTCATGCTGGGCGCGCCTCTGCCCTCTTTTCCCGCCACTGTCTTGGCTTGGTCCAATGTGACTTACTTTCTCTTTCTTTCTGACCTTGAAGCCGCCATGTTATTCTCCCTCATGTGACTAGCTCTACTTGTCTTACTCACCGACTTGGAAGAAAAGGTTTCCTCGTTGGCTGTGTATGATGTTCCTTTCGATTTGGCGTGAGCTGTGCTGGCTGCAGAGATGAAGCTCTGCCGGCCTCTGCGCAGGGCTGCGCCAGCCGTGTGGAGGGGAAGGGAAGGGAAGGGAAGGGAAGGGAA
>VWZW01001373.1:542628-558237 GCA_013397115.1 Edolisoma coerulescens | reverse complement strand
CCCGTGACCCTCTGCTGCTCACCCAGGGCTGGAGGAGCCTGGGCTGGCTACACCAGCGGGGCTGCAGTGGACACCAGGGCAGAGCTCCCAGGGGGTGTTCCTGGGACAAAAGCTGCAGCACTAAAAATCCTTACCAGCAATTTGTTCACCTCTTCAAGTGAGACCTGAGCCCAGCCACTGAGAAACCTGCCAGGTTCAGCACTCCTGACCTTTTCTCCCCTGCCCTCCACCAGCAGCAGCCTCTCCCCAGGGCAGAGGCTCCTGCTGCAAACCCGTTTGGCCACGGCAGCAGGGCAGAGTGGAAACCCCGAGCCCACTCCCCTGATACTGGTCAGGCTTTTCCTAAACCCTGGAAAAAGGCAGAGTTATTGGCCACAAGGACTTAAAATGCCAGGTAAAAGCACGGGACTGCCAGGTTCAAGGTGACATCTCTGCTCTTCTGCTTGATACCAGCCCGGCCGAGACCTCCATGAACACAGGAGCAAAGGCACAAGATACGGAAAACCCAAGGGATGCTCAGGAAAACCCTGCCATCAGAAGGGGATGGAAGATCATCAAAGACCAGCCTCCCCAGAGGAGAATAAACATTTGCAGGGGCAGCACCTCAGCGGCGATGCAGTGCTTATCCTGGGAGCTCCTCTCATCCTGGTCCCCTGACATCCTCCAAGGAACACAGATCCCTGCTCCCACTGCAGAAAAGCAACTCCCTCTAGGGTAAAACACGGCAACTGCCGAGCAGTGCACACCAGTTCAGGGCAGGACTCACAGAGAACCTGTTTGCATGGCACTTGCAGAGCAATCAGAGCTGTGGCCAGCAGCTGCGCCCACAGCAGCTCCCAAGCCCTGACCTCGCGTGGGAGGTGGCTCCTCTAAAAGCTGATTCAGCAGAGATGCCTGGGGACCCGATTGAATTATCCCGTGTCCATTTCCTCTGTCAAGTGTCCTCTCTGGAAATCTTTTGCTGAGCTCCAGTCGGTTCCACTCCTGCTCATTCTGACAGGATAACACCCAGTGACCCTCTGTGGGAATGGCACCAAGGGGAAGGGACCTCCTCAGGAGCCCCTGCTCACTCATCCTGTGATTTGGCAGCCTCTGTGCAGTGCTGGAATATGGGATAATGGCTGTGCCCAAGGACAGGGAGGTTAATCCACCTAACAATGACTGGAGGCCAGTCGGGGGAGTTACTGAACTTGCAGGAGCCATTCCACTGGGAACATTTGTGCTGCTGGTACCTCACTCCTGCCCGGGTTCATCCCCACCAGCCTGTCTCCATTTCTCTCCTGCCTGCTTTCAGGACTGGCTGACATCAGCCGTCTGAGACCCAAAATCCCTTCCATAGTTTGAACCCTCCCCTCCTACACTTTCAGTTTGCCTTCTCCCTCCTTCAGCCAAGCTGCTTCTTCACTCCCCCATCTCAGCTCATTGCTCTGAAGAGAGACATTCGCAGGTTCAAGTACCAAATCCATGGTGTGGAAACCACCCCTGGAAACTGGGAAATCCACAGCAGCCTCCAGGGCTACAGGACTCCCAGTACCAGCAGGGGAAGAGACTTTCTCTCTGGTCTCCCTTCAGAGCTCCATTCCAACACCCCACGGGGATGCCCAGCCTGGGGACAGGCTCTCTGCTCTCTCCATGTCCTAGTGGCACCAAGCCTGTGACAGCCGGGCTGCTGCTGCCCGGCGTGGCTGGGCAGGGCAGGGGTCACTGCGGGCCTGCCCCTCCCCAGCTGATCCCCAGAGTCAGGAAAAGGGAGGGGTTCTATGGGAAGATCTCTGCAAACCTCACGCTATGATTCAGAGAGACAGTGACTTCTCCTCAGGTCCAAAAACCCCACAAAATACCATCACTGGCCTTCCTGTTTCTCCGTCCAGTTCCCACGCACCAGGGATGCTGGGAATGTCAGAGGAGCCCTGGCTCTTCCTGTGCCTGGAAGAGTCAGGCACACAGCCCTCTTTAAAGATCTGTGCCAAACCCCAAAACTCCCAGAAAGGGGACAGAGAGGACAGGAGATTCATCTGCCCTGTTCCTGCAGGGGCCGAGGGGTGCCCAAGGCAGGCTTAGGTGGGGAAATGACGTTGGAGGCTCCTGAGCAAGGACAGGGAAGGGAATGGGGACAACAGCACGGCTGGGCCATCACTGCTGCTTCCAGCCTGCCCAACACGGTGGCAGAGACCTGCAGGACCTGCTGGCACCATCCCAGAGAGGAGAAAAGGCTCTGGAGCAGGAGCTGAGGGCTGCCAGTCACACCAGCCCCGTACCTGCTGACAGAAGGACCGAGCAGAACTTTGCCATCCCGATTTCCCTCTGTGGAAACCCTGCTGCCACGGAGCCCCTGTCCTGAGGAACCACAGAACGAATCATGGAACGGCCTGCTTGGAAGGGACCTCAAAGATCACCTCATTCCAACACCCTGCCACAGGCAGGGACACCTCCCACTGTCCCAGGCTGCTCCAAGCCCTGTCCAGCCTGGCCTTGGGCACTGCCAGGGATCCAGGGGCAGCCACAGCTGCTCTGGGCACCCTGTGCCAGGGCCTCACCACCCTGCCAGGGAAGCACTTTTTCCTAATATCCCATCTTAAGCTCCCCTCTGGCAGTGTGAAGCCGTTCCCTTTTGTCCTGGCACTGCATGACCTTGTAAATCATCTCTCCATCTCTTGTCAGCTCCCTCAGTGTCTCACCACTGCCTGCTCCTGCCTGGGCACTGGGCAGTTCTGCTTGCACCAGTCACCCTCGATGCCAGCCCCAGCCTGCTGTCCTGGGCCAAAGGGCTCCACGAGTGGTTTTGCTCCAAGTCATCAACTCTGCTCCAGGCTGATCCATGGAGCGCCCACAAAACCCATCAGCATTGAGAGGGAGAAATAAAAAAATATCCTGGCTGGGTTGGTCTGTAAAGGCTCCTCCTCCAGCACAGCCAGGATCACCCCATACCTGCCAGCAGTCACGGAACTTCTCCTTCCCCAAAAGCCCTTTGAAACTCGTCCTCAAGCCCTATTATCTCTCCTGTTCATACCACGCTCCCTCTGTTACCGACAAATCTCCAAATAATTTATAAGCCCACAAGCTCCTGCACTAACAGGGCCATAAATCACGTTTACAAACCCCATCACCTGCTGTTCCCAGGGCTGCTGGGGCTGGAGCAGGAGGCCAGGAGCAGCTCCCAAGCCCTGCAGAGCCAGTGAGCTCCGAGGAGAAGGCAGCTCTGTTCTGCACCGGCCCGAGGTTTGTTTCCTCAGCACTCAGAGGGTATCCCAGCCAGCGTCCTGCCCCTCTGTGCTCTCCCCATCCGACCCCAGGACAAGCACACTAAAGAGGGTTTTCTTCGCACAAAATCAAACCAGGGGAGGAGGATGGTTTTGGCTGTTTTCCTCAAGGAAAGAGGTTGCCCATCTAATAATCCCTAAATGGGCAGTGGGTTGTTGGGCTTTCATGTGTGCTCTGAGCCTCCCCTCGCCGTGCCAGGTTGCTGGTTTTCTTTTCCACAGAACTGCAAAACCCCTGAATAACAAGGTTTGTGCACGGAAGTGCTGACACAACCCATAACTGCAGCATCCTGAACATGATACCAGGATAAGGACGCTCCCTGTGTGGCCCAGCCCATGGATAAATAAAGCATTTCAGCAGCCAGCGCCGGCAGATCATAAACTCCACGAGCATAAATACCAACAACAACCCAAAAAGATTAGAGGGCTTAGGGGCGAGGCAGGCTGGGATGATTTAGAGTTGGGGTGGAAGGGTCATTATTGCTGAATAGGTGGGGGTGAGTGGGCCACAGAAATCAATAACCCATTCTGCTCCCAGGGAAGGAAGGGGCCACGCTAATTGTGCAAGCACATATTTCCCCCTTGGGGCCGGAGCTCTCCCGCTCCCCCGGCACGGAGGGGTGCAGGGAACCCACTCCACTGCTGGGGGACAGGGACCTCGCCCCAGGGAGGGGTGCAGGGAACCCACTCCACTGCGGGGGGACAGGGACCTCACCCCGTGACACATCCCAGGAGCTGTCACTCAGGGCAGAGCTCACCCAAGCCCCGTGCTGGGCACAGCCTGCTCCTGGAGGCAGCTTCAAATGAATGCAGATGCAGGCAAGGTTCAGCTCCATGAATTCCATTTTCTGGGCAGTTAATATACGGCTGGCACAGGTATCTCAGTTGGTCTCAGCATCACCGTCGAGTCAGAGCTTTCCAGTGCCTGGTTCTGGCACTGAACCATCCCCCAGCGGGTCCTGCCAGCACCAGCTCCCTTCAAGCACCAAAGACAGCTCTGGGATCAATTTCATCCTGATAAAACTACCCCATCTGGAAGTTTCCACACTGGCATCAGAGATGGAGGTGGCCACAAAATGAGCCCCACGAGCTCTCTGGATCCTCCAGCCAGGACGGACCCACGGCTTTGCAGAGGCTGTGCAGGCACAGAGTTCAAAGGCAGCGAGCAATTCTTCCCTTGGTCCTCCTCATGCCCAATTTTTCTACTTTTTTGCTCACTTTCTTTCCAGGGAACACAGTAATGACAAAAAGACACTCACTTTGGAGAATGAAGCCTATTTACAAACAGAATAAATTGATACCATACAAATACACAGCTATTTGTACCCAAGGGGCCGAGGGCACCAAAAAGCCCCTTTTGGGACACACTGGGAGGGAACCAGCAGCCAGTGGCCATGCCTGCCTTCCCCATGAGGAAACCTGAGCTCACAAGCACGTCCAGGTGCAGATGGGAGCAGTTTTTGCTCCTGCTGGTCAGAACTGGGTGCTGGTGAAAAGCACAGGGACCTGCTCTGCTCCCCCTGCATGAGCCACTCTCCTCCTCTCTGCCTTTCCAAAGGTATTTAAAGAAAACTCTCTCTAGATCAGTTCATAAAATAGCTTGAAGTTTGCCCAGCTCATGTCAAGCTTACAGCTTGCAGTTAATGGATTTCAACTTTACTTGGGATTTTAAGAGTTTTTAAAACAAGTAATTTCATCTTCCCTCCAGAAATAAATTCCTCAATGGCTTCACTGCAAAAATATTCCCAGGAATGGACAATTCTGCTGCTTATGTACTAAAGACAGCCCGGAAAAAAAAAATCAGATTACTACTGAGCCTTATCAAAAATATGGCATAAACCATGTGTTGACTTCAATCCAAACCAAACTGTCAATCTGCCTTCGGGACCCGATATAACAAACACGCCAGCCTAGGGCCAGAAAAGAAAAGCAGGGTTTGTTTTCTGATAGAAGATTTGTTCTGATGTCTATTAGCCACGCTTCTGCCTGGAAATATTTACACTGCAAACGCCGGGCAAATAGGATTTCTTATCTTTCTGCTTTGTTGAGTTAGGGAAAAGTCTCATTTGGTATTAATTAATTTAGATTGCAGGCTTCCCATTTTCAGGGAACAATTCTCAACAGTTTTGGAAAATAAATCTGGTTTTGAAATGTTTTAAGTAGGGGGAAAAAGAAAGTGGTGTTAAAATCACTGAAATTTGGGCTGCTGCATCCCTGCACAGCTCGGGGGTACCAGGGAGAACCCCCCACACTTTGCTGCATCCACCACCAGTCACCAGCAGTGGGAAAAAAGCTGCTGGGGGGAAATTCAGGCCAGACAGGGGCAGACACAGACATGAGACCTTGTGGCACGAAGCTGGGGGCTCCCCAAGCCCTTTCTTTGAGCCAGCAGCACCCACGCCCACAGCACTGGGGTGCTGCAAAGCCCCGTGCCTGGCCCAGACACCCCCAGGTCCCCGTCTGGTCTGGGGACACCCCCAGGTGCCACCACCCAGCACAGAGAAGCTCTGCCAGCTTGGCCGTGCTGACCTCGGCTCAGACTTGGCACAAATTTCTTTGGAAGTGAAACCCCACAAGTGAACCTGGTGGTGCTCGGCGTCTTGGCACACATGGTGGTGGGGCACACTGGGGAAATCAGGCTCCCAGAAACGAAAGCTGAGCAAATAAATTCCATCTTCTTGTTTGCCACATTTTAAACAGCAATTAAATTCCTATTACCTACTCTTTCAACATAAACAGCACAAAGCAAGCCCTCTGCCTCGCTGGCAGACTGCTCCCATTTATCACAGGACAAGGGGGAATGGGTTTAAAGTAAAAGGAGAGAGATTTAGATTAGATGTAAGGAAGAAATTCTTTCCTCAGAGGTGGTCAGGCACTGGCACAGATTGCCCAGAGAATCACAGAATATTCTGAATTGGAAGGGACCCACCAGGATCATCCAGTCCAACCCCTGGCCCTGCACAGACACCCAGCAATCCCCCCTGGGCATCCCTGGGAGCTCTGGCAGCCTCGGGGCCGTGCCCGTTCCCTGGGCAGCCTGGGCAGTGCCCAGCACCCTCTGGGGAAGAACCTTTCCCTGATCTCCATCCCAAACCTCCCCCTCCAGCCATTCCCTCCTTCCCGGAGCTCTGCCCTCAGCTCCTCTGCTGCAGCTGGACCAGCCCAGCGCCCTCAGCCGCTCCTCGGGTGGCCCCTGCAGACCCTTCCCCAGCCCCGGCTCCCTCCTTTGGACACTCTGGAACAGCTTTGGATCTCTCTGATCTTGGGGCACCCAAACTGCCCCAGCACTGGAGGTGAGGCTGCCCCAGTCTGGAGCAGAGCTGGGCAATCCCTCCCTGGGCTGATCCCCCAGGACAGGGATGTCCCCCCGGGCTCCAGGGCACTGCTGACTCAGATCCAACTGGCCATGGACCAGGACCCCCAGGTCCCTTTCCAGGGGCTGCTCTCCAGCATCTCATTCCCAGTCTGTCTGTACATCCAGGGTGCCCCATCCCACTCACAGAATCCGGCACCTGCCCTTCTTCAAACTTCATATTGTTGGTGATTTCCCGGCCTTCTCCTTAAGTCCAGGTCCCTCTGCAAGGCCCTTCTGCCTTCAAGAGAGTCAACAGCTACTCCAAATTTTGTATCATCTGCAAATTTACTTCAGTATCTCTTCAAACTTAGTATCCCTTCAAGTCCTGCATCCAAATAAAGATGTTGAAGAGCACTGGGCCAAAGAATTTCTGGATCCTTCATCCCTGGCAGTGTCCAAGGCCAGGCTGGACGGGGCTTGGAGCAGCCTGGGATGGTGGAAGGTGTCCCTGCCCACAGCAGGGGGTGGCACTGGATGGGCTTTAAGGTGCCTCCCAGCCCAAGCCCTTCTGGTTCGGTGACGAGCGGGGCAGACCCCCTGTGCTGGCCAGAGCTGCCCCCACCCCTCCCTTCCAGCCTGGGCTGTTCCAGCTTTGAGAACCCCGATGGCAAACACACAGAGTCCCTCCTAGCCCCTCAGCCTGTGGTCAGGCTGGCACGGCCCAGCTCCCAGCGTGGAATTTCCCGTTCATTCCGGGGGTTTGTGGCACCCCCTGCTCCCCGGGAGGAAGGCGCCGCTGGGTCCCATCGATTGCGGGGGCCGTCTGCTGCCCTGAGCCCAGCTGGCCACCACCCTCCCCAATCACAGCAAGGTCGCGACCACAGGGTCAGAAACCTGCACTGCATAGATCACAATTTATTGTACAGCTAATCAATACTGCGCTGCCCCGAGCACCCAGGGGCTGCGGCTGCTCACACGGGATCCTCACCCCCCGGCTGGAGAGGGAGGGGGGAAAAGCAGCTTCCACCTCAGAGCCTGAGAACACGGCTGGAAATGGAGCACACGCTCCACTGGCTGCTCATTTGGGCATTCCCACAGCCCAGCCCCATTCCACCTATGATTTGAATTCACCTTGGGAAGGAAACACGATGGTCTGCTCATGATTGTACCCAAAGGGAGCAGCGATGCTGCTGCACCGGGGGGAATCACCCAGGGTTTGACAGGAGGGAAGTGCCCCCAGTCCCTGTGGCCACAACACTGCCAGCTTCCCACACCACCCCTCTCCTCAATGGGTGAAAAGCATCAGAGCAGCAGCAAAACGCCCTTCCATCTGAAATGTCCTTCACGCCACCTTCTAATTTACATTCCCAGGGCTTCCCCCCCCAGCAGCCATGCCCACAGACACCCACACACTGCACACGGTCACTGGCCAGGCTCACCGCTGCTCCCTGCATCCTTCTGCTAATTCCGGATTTCTGTGCAGGAGTAGCTCAGGGTATTCCAAAAGACACAAAAGCTTTTTAACAAGCTGTCCTTCAAAATGATGCCAAACATAGTATTCTAGCAGGGAAAAAAGGGGTTTGACATACGCAGCAGGAGAAAAAGGAACTGGGAGGACTGAGGAGCGCTGGGAATACCTTGTAGGAAGAGCAATTAATTGCTGCATCCTGATATTTGTATCCCTGCAATAAGCACTTCTCCGGGACCTTCACCAAGGTTTAGCATCCATCCATTTGGATTTTAAAAGGTGAACAGAGGAATCACAGGCCCTCGCCACCCTGCTTCCCCTCAGCGCCACCCCTCATTGTTTCCAGATCCAGCTCCCCAGCCTGGCCACCACTGGGGCTCTGCCTGGGGCAAGTGCCAGCACCCCCTGCCTGCCCCTCTTCCATCTCCACGTGGGTGAGCCCACAGGCTGGGCTCTGCCTCATCTCCCACCACCAGCAGCCACACAGCAGTGAGCAGGATGTGCTGGGCCATTCCCCACTGCCGACCCCTTATCATAGAATCATTTAGGTTGGAGAAGTCCTCTAAGATCACCAATCCACCTGTTAGCCCAGCGCTGCCAGGCCCACGGCTCAGCCATGTGCCCCAGTGCCACATCCACGCTTCCAGGGATGGCGACTCCACACTTCCAGTGCTTGACAACACTTTTGTTGAAGAAATTTTTCCTAATATCCCATCTAAACCTTCCCTGGTGCAACTTGAGGCCTTTTACCCCAATGCCGCAGCCTCAGATCTTCCCCTCTCCTCCCACAGCCTCCAAGGCAACGCTGACCTCAGCCAGCATCAGCACCAAACTCAAACATCAGTACCAGCCCAGCTCCAGCTGTCAGCCAGAGCAGCACCAGCCCAGGCAGGAGCCATGTGCAGGAGGAGCATCAGGCACCTGAGCACCCTGAGCTGCACCTGAGCACCCTGAGCTCTACCTGAGCACCCTGAGCTCCGCAGGGTGAAGGCATTCCGGCTTTCCCGGCTGCCGCAGAGCCAAGCCAATGACTCCACGCAAAGGCAAACACAGGCAGGGAGCAGGGTGTGAGCAGAGCCTGGCAAAGGGGGAGGACGTGCTGTCACTTCGCGGACGACACTGCCCCGTGGTTCGGGCTGAAATGCAGCTGTTTGTGTGGGCAGAGCGGGCAGGGAGCCGGGAAGCACTGCCCAGGGAAGGCAGCCCCACAGGGAAGCACCGGGGCACAGACCCCCAGCCCAGCCCCGGGAGGGGGAAGATTGGCATTCGGCTCCCACCCACTGCAGCCCCTGGGGCTGTGAGGAGGCAGCACAAAGGGAAACACACAGACCATGACAGGCTAAGCCTCCTCCTTCCTCTCTGTTCCCCTTTCTTTCTCTTCATGCTATGGCGAGGCTGCTGAATGGCAATAGGAAAATACTTTGGCAGACCCAGACAGTCTTTTATATTTTGGGGGGTTTTTTTCTAACTTTCCCTCCAGCTGCTTTGCTGGATGCCTAATCCTCCGTGGACATCTGGAGAGGTACCAGGACACAGAGGCGACATACCAGGTAGGCAGCACATTGCACAGCTCTGCATAATTTCTGCTTGTACCTGCTGTTATGGCACAGTAGGTGATGAAAACACAAAAACCCAGGGAAGGAAAGAAAAACAATCACATCTGGACCTGTCTGGGCCACAGACACCCAGGTGGAAGCCCCTGGTCGCAGCAGCAGAGCACAGGAAGGTCATGCCCTGCAGCAGAGCATCTCACAGCCAGGAGGGCATTCGGGTGCCTCCCTGGGCCCAGGGCTCCCCCAGAACCACCCACCCCAGGCTTCCCGGGGCCAGAGCAGCTCACAGACCCAGGCAGAGACCTGGCAGCAGGGATCCCCATCCCTGTCCAGGCACCAACAGCCATTCCCCTCCTCCCTTTTTAAATCACGTTCCATGAACACATTTTTCCCCTGCAGTTATCGTAACTGGTACCTAAAATGTCCATATTTGTGGGAAAACAAAGCAAAAGCACCTCTGCAAGGGAGAGGAGGAGAGAGCACAACAGAGTCCTAAGGAAAGGAAGAGATACATAAAGATACTCCCAAGGATCTGGGAAGTAGCTTTATAGATCCAAAATAATGATTTTCGGTCCCAGGGGAGTCTCTCCCTTGAGCTCAGCCTCCCACAGCAGAGGGAGATGCCCACTGGCCCAGCCCAATCAAATATTCGGTGTGGCTGCCCAAGCTGCTTGTCCTCCCTGAGCCTCCTGCAGGCCCCAGCACCACTCCCAGCACCAGCTGCATCCCCACATCCCAAACACACCCGCAGAGCTCGGGCAGGGCCACCCTTCGCCCATTCTGCTCTTTTCTCTCCCGCCTTGGCACGCCACAGCCAAGCTGCTCTGCAAGCAAACACCAGTTCTGAGTTTGAGCAGGAATTCCTCCTGTGAATCCCATACTGCTCCAAACTCAGCACCGAACCCCACACCACTCCAAACCCAGCACCCCTCCAAACCCCACACCACTCTGAACCCCACACTGCTCAGAATCCCACACCACTCCAAATCCCGCACCGCTCGCCTCTGTCCAGTCTTGTACATGTCAGGTGCAATAAGGGAAGCAAAACCAGAAATACAATTACAACCACCACGCTGCATCCAGTTAAAATCTGAATCTCGTGGTGCCCTTGTAGGCCCTCTCCTCAGCAATGCCCACGTCCATCCCTGTTCCTCTGAAGCACCTGGCATCTCTGGAGCTTTGGAAAAGCAAACTGCGCTCACTCAGGGGTGCAGAGCGAAGCCTCCAAGCAGCTCAGCTCTGCTGCCCACTGCCACAGCACACACAGAAAGCCAAGCCCCCAAACGCTGAAGCAGCTCACGTTTGTGTCAGCCTCACTGGGGTGAGGATCTGGAAACAGCTTTGCAAATCTTGCTGCTGAACGTCTTTGGGGGGTCTTTGTGGCCGAGGACCTGTCCCAGCACTCTGAAGGGCTGGGGACCTCCAGTGAGAAGCAAAGGCAGGGTGTGCCCAGGGCAGGCAGCCGAGAGCGGCTGGTGGGGCACAGGCTGCGTGTTCCCACCTGTGTAGGAGCACAACCCACACCTCCACTTACCCCAGGCTAAGCTGAGTCTCGCTTCTCCCGCAGGAGAACCCCAGCACCAGCCCTCTGCCGCTCAGCTGCCCTGCTCCGGCCCAGGCGACTGCTCCAACGCCTCCTCTTCCTCCACAAGCCCGAGCTCTCCAGAGTTCAGGAGGCAGAAGCAGGATTCACAGGGCAGCTCCAGGACACAACACTTCATAGTCTGGTGCGATGAGTCAGCAGCAGGGAATAAAAATCCCTTGTGGCAAGCCACATGGTTGTTTCCTGGAGAGCAAGGGCATTCGAAACTGGAACAAACGATTTCATTTGCAACAGGACCCTGCCCTGCAGGTTGCAGGCCAGCAGAGCCACCATCAGGAGCTGCATCCACCACCCTGAATCCAGCAGCAGCACGGAGCCAGAGCCAGGGACCATCCCATCAGCCCCAGCGCGTGATGGGGCCGTGCACTTCAACATCGCTGAGCTCCTCCGCTCACTAACTCAGGCTTCGCTCGCGCCGTTCCTCGGGTCTTCTCACAGCCTAATGATCACGGCAGGTGCAATCCAAAAAGTCAACAGAGAGCTGTCCAGCCTTTCACAGACCACGTTTGCCATATTCTGTCCTTCTCAGCATGATTTCTCCACCCTCGTGGAGCAGGAGGCAGGTGCTGGCACAGGGATGCTGTGCCGAGGACGTGGTGTTCCCAATCCAGGCTGAGCAGAGAGGGCAGGAGTGGCATCACCCAGCCTGAGGGGCTCTGGGCCCCACCAAGTCTTGGCACGCAGGGCTTGACCACGAGGAGGGAGCAGCACAGCCCACGGAGGCACCACCTGCCCCATCCCACAGCAATGGGGTGATGCCCAGAGCTCCATCCCCGGCAGCACGTGCGGCTTCGGCCGCCGCCTCAGGACAGACACAGTGCCACCCAAGGAGGACAAGGGCGGGTGGGTGCCCATCTGCAGGGAGGGTAAACATGAGAATAACCTTGCTGATGATGTGCAGTCCCGCACCCTGCCTTCGGTGCTGTCACCAGGAGGGCGAAGGCAGGGCAGGCAGGGACCTGTGGCTCTACAGCTGCTGCACACCCACAGAAAGGGTGGCCAGGCAAGGCGAGCTGGGCTGTGACCAGGACCACCTCTGGCTTCTCCACAGTGGTGTCCCCAGAGCCATTCGGTGGCACTCACCACTCATGCTGCTTGTCCCAGGGAGGACGGCTGTGGAGCAGCAGGCAGGGAGAGGGGAGGGAGCTGCTCAGCAGGCTCACGCCTCTGACATGTGCTGCGTGTGGCTTCGCCAGACCGCAGGATCTGGCTCACTGAACGTGTGGAAGCAACACTTCTCCGTGTCTCACTTTACAAAGCCCCAAACAATAACTGTCTGTCGCTGCACAGGAGCTTAGGAGAAACATAAGTTGCTATTGGCATGGTGCATAGCAGCCTTCCTCTTACACAACACCAGCAGATGTGAAAATAGCCCAGTGCTGCCTTGTGCGTTCCTCTGACCTCCTGTTTGCTTCTGGATCAGATTCCAAAGCTGGATCTTAACCTACAAGAGCCATAAAAGCAAAGGATTTGGCCCTATCAGGGACCTCTTCATAATCTAAGACAGATGCACTCCATGTAGGAGAGCACGGTGAGGTTTATCAGGGCAGGGAGAGGCTGAGGCAGGACCACCCTCTGCTCCCCAGCACCGCCGGGGCAGCCCACGCCGGCATCGCCCCGAGCTCTGCCTGGCCGTGCCCTCGAGGTGGATCAGGGACAGAAGGGCTGGAAGCCCTTGCAAACCAGGACAGCACCAACACCTCACATCCTACTGCTCAACCTCCACTGAAGCTGCCTCCAGCCCCCACCTGCCCTGGCAAAGGGGGCCCTCTGAGGTCCCATGTCCCCAAACTTGTTATCCTCGGGGTCACTGGTGCTGCCAGAGCCAGCACAGCATGGGGCAATCCCTCCAACCATGCAAGGGGCTTCTGGGGTTTCTCACCTGCTTGAAGAGCAGAGCTTGACTCCAAAGCCAAAACCAAAACCACTCTGAGATATACAGAACGAAAAAGCACGTGGAAGAGAAATTGCTCCTGGAAGTGTGAAAAGGTAGGAGAATAAACTGAAGGATGCCAAAGACATGTGATAGAGGGAGAGCTCAGTAACCATCAGCGAAAGGGCATCCCTCAGAACAACCTGCATAAATAAATGAATGTCTCCAGGGTCCACGAGGGGATCCAGTGTCCCTGCTTTGGAACTGCAGCAACCCCAAGCACCAGAAGGACTTCCTAAGACGCAAGAGAAGAAAACAAGACGGGGCCATTGCTGTCACAGGGGAAGGGACTGGTGAATGCCCTGTCCTCGGGCAGCCCTGTGAGGTGCAGGGCTGCTCCCAGGGCTGTGCTGCAGCCACGCTCCAGCGGTGCTCCCCCCTGCCCCGCCCCGTGCTCCTTGGTGGAAATGTCACACGATGGCAAAGCCCTGGGGGAGTCCGACTCATCCAGGGGTCTAAATCCTGCTCCTGGCATCTCCTGACCCTCCAACCTCCCTGTGGCCAGGCTGGGGAGCACCTCCCCAGTGCTGCCATAACCTGCCCACAGGAGATGCTGCAGCTGCCAGGTCACCCACCCGTGGCTGCGGGGCTGCCTTGGGGTCTGTGAGAAAGCTTTTGGCCAGAGCTGAGCCCTGACCTCGGGACTGCAGCAGCTCACACGTCAGCTCACCATGGCCCCCGTACACGGGGAGCTACCAGAACACCCAGAACATACCCAAATCGTGGTGTTTTGTCCCAGAATCCCTCCAGCCCCACATGTGCTGGAGGGATTTCTACCTCTGCACACAGAGCCACAGGGTACCAGGCAGCAGCAGAGGAGAGCAATTCTAAGACCAGCACAGGGGACAAGCCACAGATCACGGCTTGAGCGCAGGGCAAAAGGCAGCCTTAGGATATAATCCACTTCAGGAGCTCTTAAATCTCCCCAATACAACACAGAGCCCTTTAAGCAAAACTAAACAACTTCCTTTAGACTAAATAAATATTAAACCTAAGTGATGCATTAATTTACTCCAGTTCACCAAAGGCTAACTCCTACCCAAACTGATCATTATAAAAGAAATCCTATAATCCCTCGCTCCCATTCAGGCTCAAAACATGTAATCCCGTGAATAAATCCAGAAAGAAAGTGTAACAAAATGGGCAATAAAAACTTACAGCATTCACATCTTTTCATCTACCATTAATACTGTAAACACTCACTCGAAGGCCCTCGAGTATGACTAATCTAATGTTTTGGCTCCCAACGCTAATCGCCGAAGGAGCTCCGCTCTCCGTGTGACACCCAGCGAGCTCCGCCGCCCCTCAGCCGCAGCCAGGACACCTCCGCAGAGCCCAGCGCGGCCATCCCACCTCACAGCCCCCAGAATGCTGCAAAGCATGAAAGGGAGCAAGTATGGTTCTAATAGCACCAGAGCACTGAGCTTTCTTCTTTTTTTTCCTTTTTTTTTTTATTATTTTATTGCTTTGGAAGCCTGCAAGCTCCAACTGTATAAATGCCAATAACTTCGTTTTAAGGCTGCTGAAGTAAGAGATCAGATTTTAGCAAGTGCTTTCCAGGCAGCCAGCCAAACTTTTTCTGATTCACTAAAAGCACCGAAGGGAGGGGGAGAGGAAGGGGGCTGGAGGGCTGATTAACTTCAGTTACCGCACAAGCGCAAAGAAAGTCTCCCCGCTGCAAAGGGTGCCGGCGCTGCGAGCCCCGTGCAGCCTGCGACTCCTCGGGCTGAAAAACACGCACCAGAGAAACAGAGCAAACACCTTCCAACCGCAGCGTGATTTACAGCTGCGGATCCTCTCCTGCTGGGGAGGCTGCTCCACCAGGGGAGGCTCTGCTGGTGTCGGGTTCGAGCTGCAGGTTTTGGAGGGGACGAGGAAAAAAATGTGATGGGGGATTTTTTGGATGGGTGGGAGAGCAGGGGACGGGGCTGGTTTGGGGTTTAGCTTGGCCAGAGGGATGGAGCCCCCTCCGAGGCTGCGCTCATCCAGGACCATCCCTTGCTGCCGTTGGGGAGCTGGAGAGGGTGAGCAGGTGCAGTCCCGGCCAAAGCACAACTCGGGGCCAAGGGGTGGCACAGGAGTCCCCCAGCCCCGGCGGGAGGGTGGCCGGAGCCACCGGAGAAGCGGCACCTGCTGTGCCCGGCCCCGCAGGTGGGTCTGCTCCAGGATGCCCGGCTGAAATCCCTGGGGCAGTGGGGTGCGTGGCCACGGGGGCAGTTGCCAGCCCCATCCCCGGGCACCTGGGCTGCAGAGGCTCGCTCAGGGTGTTCCTCCAACGGCTTCATTCCTGCCGAGGCAGGATCAAAGGCTGGAGCTGACTTGGACGGCGTTCTACTGAATAATGGGGAGGGAGCACGCAGCCTCCTTCTCCTGGCTAGGGAAACTTGTGTTTTTCAAAGCATCAGTTTTTGGGAGTGAGTTCCCGAAGAGGGGGAAAAAAAAAAAAGAACCAAAGAAAAAACCAACCCAAAAAAAAAAAAAAAAAAAAAAAAAAAGA
>VWZW01001373.1:497395-541314 GCA_013397115.1 Edolisoma coerulescens | reverse complement strand
GCCGCCCCGCGCCGCCCGCAGCCCCGGGGAAAGCCCAGGGGCTTCCTCCGCCTCAGGTTGGGGGAGATTTTTGGTTTGTTTTGGGGGTTGTTTTAGGTTAAGAAAAAAAAATTCACACGCTGATAGCGTGTGGTAACTCTTTCCTCTTGTCTGAAAGCTCGTTTATAGCAGACGAGATGCCAGGAACCGTGAACCTCCACGCCGAGCCAAACTCTCCAAAGAGCACCCAACGTCAGTTAACACCTTATTAAGTGAGAACATAACCGTAGCTCAGAACTCCGAGCTTTCCAAATTCTCCACTCGAATAGCAGCATCAGTGCAGCGTGTCGGGCCCAGCTGCTCCCACCTCTGCAGGGACCGAGGCGATTGCTCCCCCGGCACTCTCAGCCACAAATCAAGCAGCATCTTTAATCCCTGGAGCTCATCACTGGGGACCCTTCAGGCATCAAGTCACAGGATTTTTCAGCCCACAGTTTCAGGCCCGAGAGGCACAGAAAACATTAAGTTTTAAAACAGTGATCAAAGCAAGTCCTTATAAAACCTCCAGCACTAACACATGTCTGTGATGTATCTAACAGACTTCACACTTCTGGTCTTATGGATCTGCAAGTAAAAAAAAAACCAACCCCAACTGCTGTCAGTTGCTGATGTCACCAACATCAGAGGCCCCATGCATCCCCATTCCAGCAGTCCCACGGCACCTTGCCACAGCTGAAAGGTGTTTCCACACATGGCCAAGAACATCAGAGCCACCATCCTGAGCCCTACAAGCTGAGCTCACCGAGATGCCGACACTGGAACAATACAGAACCTGGGGACTCACAGGATGACAGTATTTAGCTGAGATGTGAAAACATTCCATATATCCCTAATCATCACCAATACCCCATTTCTTGGAAGCAGTTTGTGTGAGAGAAGCCCAGCCTGTGCCATCTTAAGCCAGTAGGTGCTGCTCAGTCCCACAGGAAGGGCACCCACAGCAGAGGGTCATGCCCAGCGTTCCCCCTGCACCAGCCCCTCACCTCGCTAAGTGCAGTGTCTGCTGCCCAGTGCACACAGGGGCTCTGCACAGCCAGAGGCAGTAACTCCTCCAAAACCCTCCCAGTCACCCACGGGCGTGAGCTTTGACTGCTCCTCAGGCTTCTCATCGTGGCAGCCCCATCACCTGCCTCCGAGAAAGGCTCCTCAGGTGGCGACTGATGGCTCTGCCCAGCACCCGAGCCAGCCCAGGGCTGCTGCACCTGGGTGGAAGCAGAACAGCTAGAAAAGGAATTTGTGAAGCTGCTGCTAACATTTATCAATTTAATTGCACCAACAGCAGGCAAAATTACAGAAGCTACAACAGAGCTGGGAAAAACTCATCGCAGGTGACCCAGACCATGCTGAGGAGCCACATGCTGGCAGCTGCCTCCCACAGCCATGACCCAACTGCGCCAGAGGATCCACACAGGGCACAAGGACCTGGGCACCTCAAACAGCACAACTGCCAGGGCAACACCAGGGGTTGTTTTAAAGAGGGCACTTGGGGGGGTTCTTTTTTCAATTATTTCATTTGCAACCACACAAGTTCCTTATTTAAACTAGATCCATCTTTTGTGCCTCAGCAGCCTGGCAAAACCCCTTAATCTTTAATATACCAATACTGGGTGAATCTCAGACTACCAGCCTTGAACAACATAGATGGGGCACAGAACAGAGATGAGGCAGCTCTTACATGTCTCTGAAGAAACAGAAATATCATTTAGCTGCATGCTGTTATGAATATATGTGTGTGTGTGTGTATATATCGAATATTAAAAGCTCCACACCCAGACCTGTTGCCCCACTGCTGAAGGCTCCTATGTGAGCAGATTCCCAGCACAAATCCAGCCAGAGCAGCCGATGCCCACTGGAAAAGCTTTAAAGCTGTTTATTTTCCTTACAGCACGCTCAGGGTGTGAAGGCTGGCGCAGGACGTTCCTGAGAGCTCTCAACACTTTATTGAGCAAGACAGGGGCCAGGTAGGAGTGAGCTGAGGAGCCCTGGGAGCTCCCGCGTTTGCTGCCTTCCACTCACCCTTGCAAATGCCTGAATTGAGGCTGTGTCCTACAGTGCCCCGGTGGCTTATTGGATTAGTGACTGCCCTTCAGCAGCTCAAATCAAAGTCTGAGCAGCCTGACCTTTCACTTGCAGGGCAGTGAAGGTGCCCCCGCTGAAATGAGCTTCCCTCGCCCTGCTCCACTGGTCCGTGCCGCACGAGGAGCGGGCGTTTCACAGCGCCCGGAGCCCGTTCAATGGGGCCGAGGACTTAAGAGCACGCTTGAGTGGGAAACCTTCCCACCCCAGATGCCCCTTTGGAATGTGAAAGAGAAGCCAACAGGAACGGCCAGGATCCGGCCCTGCTGCATTTGGCACACCAAGATTTAAATTAAAATGAAAAAACCTGGGCTGATGTTCTACAAAGACCAAGTTCGGCTCTACATCCCAGCCCTGCTGCCAGTGAGAAAATCCCTCTGCTGTTTGCTCCTGTCACCTGCATCTCCAGCCTTGGGTAGTTCCAACAAGCAAACTTTTCCTTACAGAAAATCAGATCGAAGAGGATTTCTGAATTTGAAAGCCCTGGTAAATGGAAAGACAACTTTTAGACTGGCTGGGGTGCCTGTTCTGTCTTTATCCAGTTCAGACACAAAAAGACAACTTCATCCCAAGGTAAGAAACGCTTCTGCCACATGGTCTGGACAGACAGGGAACGAGGGGATGCTTTGCAGTTACTGCCATTTGGCAAAAGAGCCACCTCAAAACAACCCTGAAGTCCAGGAGCACAGGACCTCAGCCTCAGCTCCACCACATTCAGGTACAGTCTTGCAGAAGAAACTTGGTGAAGAACAGTCAGGGCTCGGATTCAGCCACCACAAAGCACTGGAAGCACAAAGCACAGAGCATTCATTATGCTAAAAAAAAGGAACCCAAACCAGTGCTTTTGCTGCTGGATGCCCTTTGCTCACAGAGTTCTGAGCTTGTGACCATTGAGCCGTGCTTTGTAAGCCCCACAAATCCACGCAGAGACACGGAACTGCACCGTGCCACGCCAGCCCGTGGGAACGGCACCGAGGATCAGCAGCACCGATCCTGCACGTAAATACGGGCACCAGTCAGTCACCGTGCCCTGCCCCAGCACCTGGCAGCCGAGAGGCCTGAAGGCTGGCACTGCTGAGGGGCAGGTGTGGCATGACCCCGTGGGTTCAGCAAGAATTATTTGCTATTTCACAGCTGCTGGGAAGCCCTGCTGGAAAGAGGTGAAGTTTATCCAGTCTGGAGGTTGGATAAAGGCAACACAGCCATCATTCAGAGTTAAGCAGAGAGTATCTCCAAGGAATGATCTGGAGCACCTCAGGGGTGAGCAAGAGAGCTCACAGAGATGTGTCAGCCCAGCTCAGCCAGAGTTTTCCCTGCTGTGACCAACACAGGCTTCCTTTGGCCAGCGGGAGCTCCTGCCTTGGAGAACACAGGCTGGAAGGGCACTTAATGCCAAATAAAAACCAACGTAAAATAACAGAAAATGGAATAATACAAGAAATACAAATAATGGGATATCGAGCTTTTGGCATGGGATATGGCAGCTTTTGTTCTGTAGCATTAACAGGAGCGACGACAAACCAGGGCAGCCTTCTGTGACTGAAAGGGAGGGAGCTGGGGCAGGGCAGAGATCTGAGTCTTGGGAGAAGAGATGTGGCCAGGAAATCCCAAAAGCCATGAGCAACCAGCCTAGTGCTGCAGGCAGGCCATCCCCACTCCAGAGAGAGCAGGGATGCTCCCAGGAGCTACTGCAGCCAACAGCCCTCCCTGGACTTCCTGGGAACAGAGGCACCGGCAGCATCCCTTCCAGCTCTTGGCCACAGGGACGTCTCGTGGCCCCTTGTAGAGGGAGAACCCAGCACGCTACAGCCCCTGCTCTGATGTGAAACACTGCTTCACAGGAGAAAAGAAACCCAAGAGAGGCAGGCATTATTCAGCAGGCAGAGTTTCAGAGTTTACAAAGGTTTTTCTCCACTGGAACACCCCTTGGATTTCAATGGGATTTGGGGACTGAAATCTCAGATTCCTCTGGAAGCTCCAGCACACTCATAAACAAACCCCAGGGCTTTGTCAGCAGAGCAATGAGGCAAATGAAATCTCTGACAAGGACAGACATCTCAAGCTAAAGGACAGACCATGGGTTACTTCAGTACCTGTTCTCCTGGGCATCCAGCCCCGCTCAGTGCCCAGGGCCCCTCAGCCAGAGCCTGCCCCCACTCTGTGTCCCCCAGCCCGGCCACCCCTGCTCCTGTGTCCAGCACAGAGTGGACACATGTGGGCTTTCCTTGATCCCAGAAGCACTGCAGCTCCCCTCTGGCAGCATGTGGCAGCTGCTAGAATGCTTCTGAAGGGAGGCAAGAACAAGCCAACCTCTGCAGACAACCTTACACAAACCAGTGGGAAATTCCACTTTTCAGCCTTTGCACTGCATTAAATCCTAGGGCTTGGCTCCTTGGATTTATATTCCTCTATGGTTTCATTTTTCCCTCAAAAAAAAAAAATTAAAAAAAAATCACAAGCTGTTAAGCTTCAAAACTTAATATTTCCTTAACTTGGAGCTTTTCAGCTCAACAGCTCTTAAACATAAACCTCTTTGACTGAAGTCTCCTGAATCAAGCTGTCTCCAGCAAGTCACCATCTCAGGCTGTGTCTGTGGGATGACCGATCCCTTCCCACACCACCACACTGGGCTCCTGCCCTCTGCCCCAGCTGCGGGCTCAGGGCAGGACCTCACACGAGGTCCCCAGAGCTGGCACGTGCCACGGCAGGGGCAGTTCAGGGCTGGTGCAGGCACTGACTGGAGACATCAGAGACCTCTCAATGTCCCGTGTCACTGTCCTCAGTGATGGCACAGGGGAATGAGTGACCTTGGAGGAACTCAGGGTGGGCTGTGAGACAGGACAGTTTGTGGAAACAACGCTGGAAAACCCATGTTGCTACTAATCCTTCTGAAGAGGAACTGTGGCCACACTGCATCAGAGCAAGAATACAAAAAATATAACATGGGTGGATTTACACAAAAATACATTGGAATGTGGCATTTTTCTGGAACATCAAAGTCACAGATCAGTGAAGAGACATCTCTGGAAGTGCCTTTCTCCTGGGCATGCACAAGCAGAGCGCCACCCACTCGGAGGCACAGCAGCAGGGCTTTTATCAGCATTCTCCACCACCACCAAACCGAGGGCCCCAGCCACAGCTGGGCTCTCAGGGACACTGTGCCAAGCAACCCAGAAAGGGGCAGATTCATGGGGCACCGGGTTGGCAATGGTGACCAAGCTTTTCCTCGAGACCAGGGAAAGGCCGTGCTGCTCCAACGGCAGTGGGTGGGGAAGACTGGAGGAGGAACTGATAAGGATCAGAAGGCTGAGGAGCCTGAAGAGCAGTGAAGGACTGAAGAGGACTAAGCAAGGAGAAGGTTGTGGCAAGATGTAGAACTGGGAATGAGTTGCAAAGGACTATTTAGAACCATGAAGCTAGAGGAAAAAGTAGAAGCATCCCTCCTAATCTGAGACCCTAAAAATGAAGCCCAGATCCCCCAATGTCGCTGTCCTTCTGTGTTTCCTGGAGATCACAAGGACTGGCTGGGTGCCCTGCACTGCAGTGGTCCCATGACATGTTATTCCCCTTAGCTACAGTTATTTAGGTAAAATCTATTTTCCATGTAGATAATTGGAAGGAAAGGCTTGAAAGTATGGGAAAAAGATTTAAGGAACAGGGGAGAATGTCCTAAACACCAGAGGCGGCCCTATTATTAAACTGAAAGCTTTACTCATGAGCTGTAGTTGTGCACTGCTGTTGGTGTCCTCACACACAGGGAACCACCACTCGCAGCAGTGCCGAGATAACATTCACTGCCTCAAAATAGCACGATAAGGGCTGCTAGAAGCCTTTCATCAGGGACATTCTTGGGAAAACAGCACATTACAAGCTTTGGGACAAATGTAAGGAGCAGTGGGAAAAGTTTCATGAACAGGCATGGATAAAGGTGGCTGCAGTGGTGAAATGCCAAACACCTCAACAGCTACAATACACCTTCAACTTTCCCTGCAATTATTACTCATTAAAAAAAAAACCAAAACCAATGTAAAACCTAAGGCTTAATTTGAAAACAGGCAAGAGAAACTGTTTTCTCTTAGATACAGTACGTCAACAGAACTGGATGGGGCTCAGCAGGCTTCAGGCCCCAGCAATCAGCTGAGTAAGACTGCAGGACCCTTCTAACAAAATTGCCTTCAATTAAAACAAACATTGTTTCTAGGACCATCAAAAACTCACTTGAGGTGAATCAGGTGCTCTGAGTGGCCTCCAGAGTTCTGTTCCCTCCTTTTGCCATTTGCAGCTCAGGTGGGGTGATGGCCACGCCCTTGTGCTGGACAAGCCTTGGGTGGGCCCTGTCAGAGGTGCCCTGCTAAGCTTCCCTCCCAGGGTCTCAACTTTTCCCATTCTCACTTTTTTTCTCCCTCGGCCACCTTTCTTCTCTCCTCTTTTATTCATTGCCTTTTCCTGCTTGTTTTCTCCCAGGATCCTTTTCCCATAAAGGCTCTTATGGCTTGGTCAGGGAGAGGTGACAGAAGTGGTGGAAGGAGAGAAGAAAGTTTTTGAAGAAAGTAAGGAGAAGAGCAAAAGTCACCTTCATACAACTGGACACAGGCCATACATGTGGTCCCCAGGGCACACATCTTAATTAACATTTGATGTATTTGATTGATTTACTTGGTCCCAATTAGGCACTGCTTAAAACCCATTTACACAAGACAACCCAAAGGCCAGCCACTGAAGAGCTGATCCAACACAACACAGAACTGTTCCCAAAAGTGTCCATGTGGGCAGACCAGCGAGCAGCCAGCAGGGTGCTCCCCGTGCTCCCTGCAAATGGGAGGACAGGTCAGGCCCCTTCAGGCACACCTGCAAGTCCAGCATCCCTCCTCCTGCACCCCACCACGCACACTCAGCTCTCCTTGTTCAGACTGAGAACCAGGCTCAGACAAAGCAATCCTTAATAAATACCAGATCACAAAACCTCCAAACCTCACTCAACACAACTGATTGCAGTTGCTGCTGCTTGCCAGAACCTACTGCCCACTAGCCAAGGGCAGGGAATAAAGGCGCTGCGCTCCATCCAACGCCAAGCTCCAAACCACCCCATTCTTTTGCAGCTTTTGCTATGACATTTCTAAGTAGGATCCAGCCCTTGGGAAAACAGGAGGGGAGCAAGGATCTAGGTGCTGGTTCCACAGAGAGGGAAGGAAAAGTTGAGGGAGTTTGGCTGCGAGTCAGTAATGGCACACGCGAAAGAGACAGGACATAGCTTGGGGTATCTGGGTAGGAGCATGAACTTAGCCCCTGAGGGACCGTCTGGGTGGCAAGAAGCCCAGAACCGCCACCCATCCTGGCCCTGTTTTCCATTACCTCAGCCCACACACACTCCCACCCTCCTGCCAGCCATGCTCGAGTTGCTTCTCTCCAAAGGCAGCAACAATTGCTGAGCACAGGCAAAATACGAGCCTTGCACTCATCCCAGCCCCTGGACTCTGAACGCCACTGTGGCAGCTCTGCTGGATCACAGGGGCAAACACAACCCCAGGACAGACCCAAGGTGGCCACGAGCACTTCTCCTGAACACCCCCAGGAATAAGGCACAGACCAAGAGCTCCTGACAGGATGGGATCCTTCTGTTCTCACCTCCTCTGCAATGAGAGGCCAAGAGACACCAGAGACTTTGAGACAAAGTAGATCCATCCGGAGCAGCTCTGTCTGCAGCCAGCCCCGCAGGGTCGCACACACTCGGGGTGGCCTTCCCTTTGTCCCACGCAGGGGGACACCAGCTACCTGTTCCCTGTAAGGAATGAAACACTTGCAGAAGGAAATGAAACGTGAAAAAAGCCAGGAACAGACAGGTTCTGCAACAGGAAAGGCAGCAGTAGGGGAAATTCACGTACAAAGTGAAGGTGAAGGCGCCGCTACCCGGAGAGGCGCTTGACCGTCCTGGAAAGGGAAGTCAGGCTGTTTTCCCATCATGGCATGAGAAAATATCAATGCATTTGGCTGTGGAGCTCCATGCTCTCAGATAAGCCACCCTCAAGGACCAGGTTCACACAGAGGCTTAGAACCCTCGACACAGCTATCAAAACACTACAGCTTTGTTGCCACCATTACCATGGCAAGAACATGTTTCGGCTCTGCGGAAAGTCAAGAGCAGTACTTCAACAACCCACATCTGGTATTTGTCTCTTCTCTTCAACAGGTATTTTCACATCTGAGCTTTTTTTTATATCAACGTTTGAGGCTCTGTTCAAAGGGAAAGAACTGGCAGCTGCAGGTGAACATCCAAGAGGGTACAGCTGCATCCAGAGCCACTGGATGGCCAGTCCCGAAAGGAGCCAGGGTTTGGAGACGTGACCAGCACAACAGCAGAGGCAGGGACAGGGCCCTACCGCCAGGAGTGGGGCAGTGGGCAGCCACTGACCACCCCTCACAACTCCATAAACTGGCAGGAAACAATGGGTGACCTAACCAGGGCCAAGTGAAGTTACTTTTATGCCATGAGGGTGCCTCAAAAATGCCTCGTGACATTCAACAGCAGCCTGGCAACAGCTTGACCTACACTGTACCTCAGCACCAGCACAGCAATGATTTCCTTTCGAGCTGCCCATACAGGCTCCATGCTCCCCCTGCGATGTTTGTGCAGCGTGGCTGCACCCCAGACCTGCTTTGGTCGGTCACCTACAGACAGACAACACCCCAGCTTTTTTTAAAACTTTAATAATCAGAATATTTTATTGGCTAGAAAGGCTCCTGCTGAAATTACTGTACAATTTTCACTTCTTTCAGCCAAAATTGAGGGCAATTTTGCTTAAATAAGCCTGTCTGTGCCATTAGCTCTATTTCACCAGGGAAATCTGCTCTCACTTGTGCATATGACATCATCTATTGACATAACCCCACCAAAACAGGCATTTCAAACCCTTATACTCTGCCATTTCACATGCTGCAATTATACTCAAGCTTAAACAAATCTTTGACACAAGACTTGCACCGTTTTGCCTCTTTATCATGCACTTCACTTGGCTTTGTTTTCCCAAAAAGACCTATTTGCTTCTGGAGACTTGCACTGCTTTTCACTGCACCCAGCATCTCAACTATAGGTCCCAAGGGTTTTATAACAGCAAACTTCAGTGGCAATTTTACAAACCAAATTGTACATCCTACTTAAACAGCTTGTCAAGAACGCTCAGGAAAACAGACCCCGTGCCCAACGAGCACAACCCAGTGCGTGTTTACCTGTCCTGCAAAGCCAACTGCTGCAGGACCCAAGTGGCCAAGCCCTTCAAGTGGGGAAAACCTCAACCTGCTGAGGCTGGCTTCACTCACTCAGGGGTGTGCTGCTGTGGGAGCACAAGGCAGCTGCCTTAATTCTCAAACCCAGCGAGGATTAAAGCCAAGTTTAAGAGTTTCCATACAACTGTTCAGGTGTTCTCTTAGAATTCCTCCAGCCTCCATCCCACATTACTGCAGTCACTGTACACAAGACAGCACAGTCAAGCACTGGAAGTGACACAGGAGCCTTGAGGAGTCTCATCCTCAAAGCACGACATCCTTCATGTCAAAGCCCCTACACCCTTTCGAGGTTTTTACTTCATGTGACAAGGATAGCCCAGAATTTTACCTCAGCCTCTCAGCATCACAGGTAGGCCATAAGCAAGAGCAGAGGACCCGAGAGGACGACCTGCCCATCTAAATTTAAGATTTGCTGGAGATCAGCATTCCCAGGAATTTATCCACAGGCTCTGATGTCGCTCAGTGAGCTCTCTAGGCACACCCTACAGCATTCAGGCTAATTCTTTTCTCCACAAAACCCTCACAGGAGTCATTATGTGAGGCAACCTCAGACTCTGCAGCTCCTCAGAGGAACAGCACAGCCAGCAAATCCCAAATCAAAACTATTGCCTTTTCCAAGTGGAGTCCCAGGCCCTATAAATTCAGTAGTTACGAGAGAAACCATAAACCAGAGCGCAGTGAAGCAGGTCAGAAACTGAGATGCAGGAAAGGCTGTTTTAGGCAGTTATATAATTAGTGGTCACTTTCAGACAAGAATAAAGCCCCGCTTGCCACTTAAGTCCTCTCACCAATCATCTGCTCAGTAGCCCCAAAGCCCATGGAACTGGAGCTGTTTTTAAAGCTGACAACACACGAGGATAGCTTACGTGTACTCGGTAAAGCAGCTAAAACACTCAAAGGTAGATCCTCGGAGAACTTTAAAGCCCCATTATCTCTGGGTTCAGTATGCAGACTCCCCCAGTCCATAAAAAAAGAAACAATAGTACTTTATTAAAATACTAAATTTTATTTTTTTCCACATACATTTAGTCTCCCCACCATTTCCATTTGTCTGACCACCACCATGCCTTATCAAAACATTCCATACATACTTAAAATGAAGCTGAGGGTGGAGTCCCGTCTTTAAAAACTAAACAGGCATTTTGGACAACACATTCTTGGCAAGGTAATCTGGATGACATTTATCAGACACAGGAGGGAAAGCTCTTTCAGCATTTGTAAAAAGAACAGCCAAATAATGGTTACAGAAATAAGACTGCAGATTTTAATGAACTGTTTAAAACTGTTTTCTTTTCTTACAGAGTCTGTCTCCACTGCCAGAGAGCTTGAATGACCTGGAAGTGTACACAAAAAGTTAGAAATTGAAATCCATTTTTCAAATTATTTAGTTTACTATCTCCACTTACTCCATATAAAAATTGACATTAAATTATAACAAAAAATGCATTCCTTTCAGAGAAAATCACACTGAAAGCATGACATTGGGTCCCTCTGCTAGAAGACTGTGACTCACAGTAGGTCACAATAGTGAGAATTCAGCGAAGGTGAGCAAGAGGATGGGTGCGGACCAGCTAGGCAAATACTGGCTGAACTCTGCCTACCCTGGCTAATGTCACAGCAGCTCCAGGGGCTGAGGCTGACTGCTTGTCAACATTCCTTCAAGAACACATCAATTTGTCCATCAGACAGGTTTACTCTGAACCACTGAGGGAAGCAGGAAAGCATAAGGAATTCTGTCACTGGAAGAAAATTAACTTAAAGGAATCTTGATAGGGAAATCTAAGACACATTTTCAGCTTAGTCTGTGTTAAGTAATAACTAATTCAGAAACTTGCTTCCTGATACCACCTTTTGGCTCGTGCTCTTACAAGAGCTCAGTTGATTTTGGGAGAGAATGTAGCAGGAATGCCATCATCTCCATCACAAAACAGCTCCCCCTCCCAGACACCCTCCCCAACAAAGGGCTGAACAGCAGACTGGCCTAGGTGGCCAAATTCAGCAGCAAGGAAAACCACAGCTCATTTCCTTAGCCAATATGGTGCCAAAAGGAAAATTCTGTGGGTTTAGTAAGCAAGAGATAATTTACCAACCATATAAAAGCTGGAAAAATGTAATAAAATATTAGCTTTCCCATCTTAGCCAACTAAACCCTTAAAACCAATCCCATTTATTTAATCTGAAGTATTGTTTGTGGTTTGTAACCCTTTGAAACAGTCCAAAGCTTATAAAGATTAAGAAGTGGAAAAGAATCCCTAAGTCAGGTTATAAAAGTTTTTGGACTTTATCAAGCTGATGAATTCCATTACCTTCTGGTCCTCCGTCCTGAAGCAATTCTTCACGTAGTTGGCAAATTTGGGCTCCAGCTTTGGAAGGGTAGTACCCTATTGGGAGAAAAAGCAAGCTTTAGGGTCTGCAGGTCATTTAATGCTTCCAATAAATAACCCAGGACGCTGAAACCCTTTGCAACACATGTGGAATTTGAACTCACCTTGCAACTTCCCACACTGATCTGCTTTAAACCATTTTAGAAAGTTTCTCTACCATACCCAGGTATTTCTCACAGGAGTGGCTGCACACTGAATTGCTGTCCAAGACTGCTGATGCTGAAGAGCACAACGGCAAGCATTCACCACCTAAACAACTTTGTCTGTAGCCAACAGCTCCATGCTACACAGCTAAACCAGAACTAATTCCATATTTACAGACTCTTTCTATAGCGCGCAGCCTGAGATTACCCTTCACAGGGAGGTTTTCAACTTCAGCTCTCAAAGCAAACCATGAACTGACGTCCCACGTGTCCTTCAAAACTCACTAATACACTACTCATTAGTACACTGCTTCTATTAATTTAAAGAACTGTTCTACAAACATTTCCTTGTAATCCCTGGAATTGTCTTTGCACATGTTTAAATGTACAAGGCAGATTCAGTTAATAGTTCATAGATGTAGGTTTATCACCATGGCTCCTAGTGTCTCCAGGGAAAATACTACAGCATGCTGTTTTAGGAGACACTGATTTCCTTTCACAAGTCCCAAGAGAAGTACTTCCAAATTTTTCAGGTGCATCATTGAACTATCCCATGCCAATTAGGACAGCACACTGAGCTGCTACTCAACACACTGCACAAGACAGCAATTTCTGTTCAAAGGAAACAGCAACGTGAGGAACATTTCAAACTGCAATACTGCAACCAAAGAGCTTGGATTTGGTCACTGTCTTACCTCATGACTTTCTATTATGACACCTACTGAACACAAGAGCTCTGCAATAAGTCCAGTAAGTGATTTTTAACAATGTGTTAACTTGCTGGCTGTCAGCTGGAGTCCTGTGTACACAGAACACAGACACCCTTCCCTTACTAAGGGATGCTCCAGCACCATCTTGAAAAAACATCACATTAAGCTCCCTGCTACAGTGCTTAGACAGCATTTCCCAGCAAAAACTCTTCAGCACCAGATAATGTATTTTAAAGCTCTTTTTGCCAGTTATGTGCTCTGCATGCTTCCCTCTACAGGGACATGTCTACTGTGAGCAGCTCAGCCACTTGTGCTCACACTGCAGAAACACCACTAATCACGGCTCCTCTGAGTCATTCTGAACACCCCAGCAGCACCCAGGGGTTACTGTGACCCACCAGGATGGGCTCATCCATCATGTCAGGCTCACAGTCTGGGGCTGTGCATTTCCATCCTCATCACAGCCTGTCACTGCTCACTCTGCATCCACCCTCCATTTAAACACTTCTGGTCTTGTTTTGCATTCCTGGAACAAAGCAGCCTCAAAACATTGATGATCTAAGCAGAAGATGATCCTAATTCTTTAGGTGACCTTTCTTTGCCCTTGTATGGGGTTAAAGGGTATTGGACTAAAAAACCCCATCAGCAAACCAACCATTTTTCCTAGCACCCATATCAGCACTTCTGAGCCAGCCGAGTACAACCTGTCAGTCCTCAGTTCCACCTGCTATGATCACAGGGGTACTGAGAACACCCACCCCCACTTGCACATGCACTTCCACCCCTGACTAAGGAGAAAAGAATCACCTGCTGCACCCAACCAGCCTAGACCTGAATTTTCCATTTTATACTTTAATAGCAGCTAGGAACACTACTCACAAGTGTGAGCACCAAGTGCTGCTCACAGCTGGTAACAACCAGAGCAAGTGACTGCCCTGCCACCTTTAAAGGGTGAAGCATCCACTGAAGGGAGACTCAACCCCATATCCCTCCAGAAAGCAAACGCTTTCAGGTCCTCAGCAATGCATCAGCTCATATCACATCAGCTCGTATCACAAGCACCTATCTCCCTCTTCTGGAAGTTTCTGAGCCTTACAAGCACCAGGATACTGCTTCAAGACCAAGGCATTCCAAGCATGTGAGGAACTCACTCCACTTTACTTTAGTAACCTAAAATGTATATATAACACTAGTTAAGTCATCTTCAGAATAAATATCATTTAAGGTTTTTTGTGGTTGTTTTATTATTTTTTTTAATTTTAACGGTGACAGTTCACTAAGAAATACAAACTGCTAATCAGCACTGCTGGAGGAACACAGAAACAAAGTGGGTTTGTTTCTCACGACTACAGAGGCTTTTTTTTCCCAAATGTGTTTTCATTTCTCTGAGCTTCAACATCAACACAAGCTGACAGAACAGCACAGCAATCAGCAACATCGGAACCATTTCTTAAAACATCTAATTCTTGTCATCTGTGGAACTGTAAAAATAAGGCTGAGAAACCTCATTTCCAAAAACTCACCTTATCTACAGATGCTTGCATTTTTGCTTTTATCTCCTCTAACGACAGAGGGACTTTTGGTGTTTTTGGAGTTAGAGTTTTATCCTTCTTGGAATCTGGAGTCTGAAAATTATTCAGTTCATTAGTAACTTGCACATAAAGCTACTCAGAATATAAGATAAATTTTATAAAAACAAGGTTACAATAGATTAGAACCTACTGTAGATTTTATATGGAACAGAAGAACAAGCTATCACATTCATAGTCCATACAGTTTTCAAAAAGTCACAAAACCTGAATTCCTGCTTCCCACACATTCCTCAGAAGCATGAAGAACAATTTTCAAGTCTGGAGTTATTACAGTTAGCACAGCTGGTATCTTATGCTTCTGGGCAGGTGCCTCCACAGCTCTTTCTCTCAATAGAAATGAAACCAAAAATAGACAGAGAATTCAGTGATTCAGTTTACTCCACATCTGCAGCCAGATGAGGTCATGCTTTAAAAGGCACACCTGCACTGCTCTTTGAGTGCTGTCCTGCCACAGACCCCGTGCTCATTTCTGTACGAGCCTTGCTGGCATCACATCTGGTACCTGCAGCAAGGAAAAGCTGTGCAAGGAAGCAGGGCACGATCACACAGCACTGAACAAGAAAACTGCCAGTCCTGGAGTGGGTCAGTGTCAGGAGAGCCCCTCAGCAGCAGCCTCCAGCTGCTCTCCAGTGGAAACATACCCCACACTCACCCTCTTGTACAAGGTGCTGCACATAAACAATTGATTCAGTGTTTCAAACCAAAGATTTACCAATATTCCCAAAGGACAGTATGTCTGATTTCAAATCTTGGCTGTCGTAGGTATGCATTGATCACTGAAGAGTTTCACAGAGAACATGAAGCAGCGAACAGCATTCTCAACATGCTTCATATTAAGATTCAAAAAACCCATCTTGAATGTTAGGATGCTGTTTGAAGTTACCATCAGGCAAGAACACTAGCCTCCACACTAGAATAAACCTTTGTTTTACGCAGTTGTTTTCACTCACTTTTGATTTAGATGCTGGTGTGGATGGCTTAGAATCTTTTCCATTTTGCTTTGCTTTCTGCATATTTTTTCCTGGAACCTCACGAACAGGCTGAAAAGAAAGCACGCAAGTTCATTTATCAAATGAACTGTAAGCAAACTTAAGATAGCATGTTACAGGAACGCAGAGGAAAACCTGCTGGTGCAGCACCACACTAACACACCCAAGAACAAGTTCTGATGCTGTACAACTATGTGGGACTCCCACTGTATTTCCCTTAAATATATCACCTTTCCTCATATATTAACATGCAGTCTTTGGGGGGCAGACATTATTTCAAGAATAATTCCTGGTGGCACTGCAGTTCCATGACCTCATTCAGTGCTATTTTTTTTCTGTAACACAACCATTACCTCATTTGGCATTTCATCCAGAAATATTGTCTGGGATGTGCACGGGACATGATACCACACAAACGTTTAAGATATGGATTTTAAAATTCCTATACAAATCAAGGGACCATTTGGTTCAGTCACCCCGGATTACATCAGATGGCAGGAATCTGCAGTTTCAGACTGCCTTTACCAGGCCACTGTGCACTACCCACCTATGGAAACTCCGTAGGGACAGAGCAGCACATGGTGAAGTGAAACATTAAATATTTGTTTTTGAACAGCAGATATGAGCATAAAAACTCAAGCTCAAGTACACAAGAAAATGCCTCCCTTCTCCCTGTGTGGCTGCCCTGCTGTGCGTTTCCTGCACCACCAGATGGCACTCGAGGCCTGATGGAAAGGCACATCCAAGCACGTGCCTGCCTGCAGTGAACCTCTTCCTGAGGCTCTCACATTTACAGCCTTCTGTACTCAAAGTCACCAAAAATCCTTCCCACAGCATGCAGGACTGAAGCTGCAAAGCACAACCCGCTTTGAGCAGGATTTCCTTTGCTGCCCAACAGCCATCCAGGCCCCCAGCAGTCTGACAGCTGCGTGCCTGTGCTGATAAAAACCCCATCATCCCTCTGCAGCCAAATACAGCATGGACTGGATGGATACACAGTCACATTGAGGTGTTCTTTACACAGACTGAGCTAAATCTAATGCATCCCCCATTCACACATTCCAGACAGCTGTGCTCACACTCATTAAGGGACTACCTGCCAGATTAATGTTGTATCCCAGTATTAGCCACTTACTTTCTTTATTGGTGCTTTAATTTCTTCCTCATCATCCTCTAAGTCATCCTCATCACTACAATTAGAAAGGAAGTCATTCACCATAACTCAAGATTCACATTAGGAATTGATCTTCCCCCTCCCTCCCAATAAAATCTTTTATTCATGAAGGAAGCAAGCCATCTTTTCAAGCTTACCTTATACCTTAAACACATGGCTAAGTGCTAGGGCAAGCACTACTTTTAAAGCAGTCGCATGCATTCCCTCCTCCTCAATACTGAAGGGATGTATCCTAGGGACTTCCACTACTATTGTTAGAAGTTAATGAGCATCAGGAAGCCAAGTGTTATAACCCAGTATGACATATCTGAATAACATTATTTAGATAGCATTGCAGAGATAAGTAAGGCGAGTATGCTTTTGCCCTAGCCAAAACACAGCAGCTTTTTCACTTAGGATCCAGTTATGTCACACAATTCATATTCTGGAAGTTAACCCTGCATTTCAAAACACATTATCAAAACAAGAATACATACTCATCGTCGTCATCCTCATCTTCGTCATCATCCTCATCATCTTCTGCTAGTTTTGGTTTTTTCTTAAAAAAAGAAAAGTCTGCTAAGCGTTGATACCATTTTGTGGTAATAAAGAGCAACTGTCATCCGAAACAATTGTGGCATAGGTACAAGACAATCTTCCTCCAGTTTAGCTAAACCTAGGAAGTTACAGCTGCCAAGCCCAAAGCTACTGACAAGTTCACTCTGCGCGTGCTCTGAGCGTAGAACCTTTCGTTCAGCATTTTAACTCTGGCACCACACTGATGTTTACACCAGAACCTGCAGTTACTGCAGGGGACAATTTCCACAAAAGTAGCCATTATATTCACCCCTGCAGCAAAACTTCAGGAACTTCCTGTACTTAATTACACCTCTGTAATTTAGTACAGAATAATCCCCTCCCACTTATTACGACAAGCCATCTAACTGCTTACTCCTAGAGGCAGCATTGGTACCAAACTAAAAGAAAGTGCTGTGAACAAAGCGACTGCAAGTCCATATACCTGTGGTGTTTTAGCTCCTCCTCCACTTGCTGGTCTCTTTGCTGAAGCATTAACAATTTTTGTATCCTCTTCCTCCTCATCTGATTCTGGTTCTTCTTCTAATGCTGATAAAGCAAAGGCAACATGTAAAAACCTCACCTCCTTTAACAATAGGTAAAGCAAGACTGCTGGCAAGAAACGAAGAGCATCACCCACAACTGAGTAGGTTTGGTCTCGCTGAGGTGCTGAACTGATAGGGGGAAGCTTCCCACTAGTGACCCAACCACTGAGCAGAAGTTTTCCAGCTGACTGCCTGCAGACACCACTACAGGGAAATCCAGAACAGGTGAACAACCACCACACACAGCTGGAACACTCCTCACACACAACAGACCACAGAAAGTTAAAAATAACGTTTTCTCCATTCCTAAGGAGGCACATTTAAAAACTAGTATAGAGAAAGATCAAAGTCAATTCTCCAAAGGAGAAGGCTAGTCCTGGGTTAGTTTAGTTAAAAATTGAAACTATTTCATGGGCAGTCTTCTCAGACTCAGCTGATAAAAGCAGAAAGCCAACAGTGGGACACCAACACCCACTTTTAAGGGGAGAAATTAGAACTCAAACTGCAAGGCTGACAAAATGCCCCTTCTCCAAACAAAACAAGTGGCAAGCAAAGGCATGCAAACCCTCCTCTGAACTTCTGCCCACAGCCACTTCAGGCCACCGAGGACATGACTTTAAGATTCAGAGGGTCAGTATCAGCAAAAGCACTGCTGGAGGCACCAGCTGCACACCCCCTGCAGCTCTGCTGGCGCTGCCAGGACAGAGCAGTGACCAGCCATACGTACCCACGAGGTGCTGACCGCTGACGTAAACAGGCCCTGAACCACATTTCAACCTCAACACCACCGGTGGTGTGATCTCGAAGCCGCCTAATGAGACCTGTGGGACGAAGCACAGGAATATTCAGTGGAATACTCCAGGAGAACTGGTCTCAACAGACACTCCATCCAAGTGGAAACAAGAGCACCAACAGCTGGAGACTCCACAGTTACTCCAAGTTCCCATCAACAGAATATTCTCCAAGTGTTCCAGAGTCAACTCAGGGTCAGTAAGCCACCAACAGGGGTTTACTACATTCGTTGCTTATCCTAGTTAAGCACACCAAGGCCAGACCAATACACATCTATTCCACTTGGCAGCAATGTCAATTTGAACGTTATCCATCTCACCTGCCCCCAGAGCTGAAGAGTTCTACTTGTAAACCATCAGCAACTGAGTCAAACTACATTCCAGACAGCAGAAATGACAACACGGTACCCTTACAGCAACAAAGAATAGCAATCACCTGAAGAGCTTGGGACCCACGGAAAAAACTTACTGTTCTCATCCCGGGTTTAAAGAAAGCAACACAACCTTAAGATGCATCTGCTTGCATATGGCTAGACTTGAGTATATACACAGATGACATGCGTAATTACTATCACTTTAAAAAATGTGTAATTTGAACAAGTCGATTACCTCCAGATGACTTAAGTTAACTCTACCAGGCACAAAAAAGATGTTTGTATTTACTACCACCAAAATGGATACTTGTCTGAACACACTGGTCAGTTTCACTAAAATTCAGTTGACCCAAGCCATTTATAATTTTTTTCTCACTAGAGACCAATATTACAGTAGATTTCCCCCAGTTTCTGCACTTACTGTAGGCTGCACTGACATTCTCAGAGATGCCAGTACTACTTTAGTAGGGTTGCCTTCATAGTCCAGTGCTTCTGCTTCTACAACGTGTAATTCATCTTTGGCTCCAGCTCCTAAAGTAACCTGTGAAGTCAAGAACAAGGCACAGTGAGCATCTCCCCATACATTTTAGAGTCTTATGAACTCCATTCACTGTTCTGCATCAATTAATACTGAAATTTGCATTTCTAACTACTAATGATTCAATCACACTCCAGCCCAAGCCAACACCTTTTCTCCACAACACCGAAACTCCCAAGGTGCATCTGCAGGCGTGTTTTGATGACACTGAAACCAGGCCATTTGCTGCTGGATCCCTGCACTGAAACGGGGCAGTGGCAAGTTCAGTCAGCCCCAGAGCTGGTGCAAGGAAAAGAGCACAAACACATCATCTCTTCCACAGAACCACAGCCTTTGGCCCTCCCCTTCCTGCCGTGTTTCATCCTCCAATCGCTTCCCTGAGTCACACTGTGCCCCTTTGGCTTGACATTCACTGAGGAGTCCAGTCTAACACCAGCTTAGTTGAATACTTGGATTTATGCACATGCCTTTTGCTTTAATTCACCACGGACTGAGAACTGCTGTCCCAAGGCATTTCCAAACTCAACTGCCTGGATTCCTTACTCTGAGTAAGAGTCTGGCACTTTCTGAGGAGTCAAAACTCATAGCTGCAAGGAGACAAGTGAGTGACAGACACTGGTCAGGCCTGAAATTCCAGTTCACTGAACCTCTGGCCTCTCAGACAGGACTGCACACAGAAGATGTGAAAACCAAGAATCCCTTGCATTACAACTATTCCCAACAACAGTGCAGAAGGCTCTGTGTTTCCCTTCCTAAAGCCCACACAAAGAAAGCTTTCCGGCCCCCACAGGAGATGTGGGTGTGAACACTTCAGGCAGAGGCAAATAACTCCAGTTTCCATTCTCCAAGAGCTGAGCTTTAAGGAGGCTGTAATGGTCCAGACTTAGATGTATGAGACTGAAGGCTGGGAAACAGAATATTGGATTCAGTACCTCTGGCAAATTTTGTTATTAGCAATTTAAAGAGGTAAAACTGCAGCTCTGATCTCACCTCTCCAATGTGTTGTCAGCAACACTGAATTGTTCAGCTAGTGGGACAAAATTTTAAAGCATGCCCTCCCCCCCCACTACTCCTGTCATTTGCCCCAGTTGCAGTAATACTACAGCACTTACTCTTTATTAATTTCCTGTGGGCTTGGCAAGCATCCATGCACGTGCTCCAATTTCTACACTGAAGGAATGCACACTGAATAAATAGGTAATGAGGCAGTACCATCCCTGTCCTAAGCTCTCGTTACTAAGACATTTTCAGAAACTCACACCACTTTCACCTCCTGCATCCATCCTCCTCTTTTCACTTTTATCCTTTTTTCTCCCCATATTGCTATACCTCATGCCCAAGTCCATCACCACACTTGTATTTTAACAGGCACTGTCTTTACTCATCTGGGCTTTTATCGGGAGCATGGATCAGTCCTCGGGTATTTGCTACCTTCACACCTTATCTTTCTTCAAGTTCTTCCTATGCTCAACAAGGCATTTTCTGTTTGCAACCATGTCCCACACCTTTTATGTCTCTTAAACATTTCCTAGTTTGTCCTTTGTTACCTTAACCCCATTTCTCCTGTTTATCACCCTGTTTTGTTCCATGAAAAGAGGTTATTGACATATGACTTTATTCCCCCCACAAGCCTAACAACAAAGTAATGCTGTGGATTGATCTGCTTCATCCCTCACAGTGTACAACATCAGAAGAGATGCTACAGGTAATTTTGAAAAAATAAAAAAAAACAGAAAAGGATTTTTGGGTAAAACCATTCAAGTCAAGTATCACTAATTTTATCTGCATAACAAACATTCAGATACAAGAACTTTGTATATGGACTTCCCTATACATACCTTATTGTTACATTCTTTAATCAAAAGTATTGTAATTAAGAACAAATTACTCACTGTCAAGTCCAGGCTGTACTTTTCACAGTATACAAGGATGGAAAACACATGACTCACATAACTAACACAGAAGTGTTTTAAGTAACACTACGAAGTGCTCGGAGATCATTATTATGCAAGTGACCTCCAGGAAGCAATTCTGCTGTAGGAATTAGTCCACAATTGTAAGACTCTCTTGCTTCCAGGTATCAAAGCATCTCTTTGTATTTAAATAAACACAGCAATAAGCAACAGAGATGCCATAACTCTTTAACATCTTGTCTTTGAAGCTGGGGCATATTACTGTTCTGCTACCCAAAAAACCACGGTCACTCCAGAACGAAAGCCTTGAAATACTGTGCCTGACTTGTGTGGCACCAGAAAGCTCCAAGGACACATCCAAGAACTCTCCAGGAGTCTGTTAGATGAATTATCTGAGTGAAAGATGGGGTTTCCCAGTTACATCCTTGGAGAGGGCAAACCAAGGACAAAAATCAAAACATAAACCTTTTGCCCTCTTATTTGGATTTACTTATTATTTGCTTCTGGGAAAGAACAAGAACTGGAGTTAAGTTTGGGAACACACTGGAATTGTTTTCAAAATAAAGGTTCTAGTAGCCTACAGAAGTATGCCTACGCATGAGTTTTATAAATCTATCCTTCCCCCTGTGCTCCTGTGGCATCTGCACTATTTGCATTAGGGAAGCCTGAGTGTATAGTTTGGCATTTAGTTCCATTTAGTATGTATTTATTAATCTACTGTGAGTTGATTTTTAACCTTTTCCAGCCTTACACTGTTTGCTGTCAACAACTAAAGATGCACTGAGAAACTTTTTCGATACAGAAAACATCTAAAATTACAGTATATGCTCCACCGGCAATAAGAGATGATTACGAACAGATTCACATAACATTTATCACTAAAGAATTAAGACTGGAGACATAAACGACGTGTTAAAAAACTCACTTCTTGCATTACAACACACCACTACATCAAAAATGTAAACTTAAAAACTACTTGCCGTTCTCAGAGACAACTGATGTTCATTTTCTTCATCATCTACTTTAAACTGAAACTCCTTATCCGCTTTAAGCTCGCAGCCTGTAAAAGCACAATTTAATTGTAAGTCGACTGTTTTATTTAAGACACAGGTTTTTGCTACCCACTTATTTTGCAGCTCGCTGCTCCCAGGCCCTGTACTTGCACAGAGAACTAGCGGCACTCTGGGCACGCACGCAGTGAACACGTGGGGTGAGGAAAACCCCAGGCGGGTGCGCGGCCTGCTGCCGACCGCGCAGCTCCCCGCGCGGCCCGCTCAAGCCCAGCAGCTTCAAGCCCATCCCTGCCCAGCGTCCCTCGCGGTGCCCGGGGCGATGCCATCCCCGGAACCCGCCCGCTACGGGCGGCCGGGCCTGCCCCGGAGCGATGGGCAGAAAGGCGCGCGGCCGCGCGGCGCTCCACGTGCTCCGCCTCCGCTCGCGCTGCCATGTGCTCCGCGGGCGCTCCCAGCGCGCCGCGTCCTTAGGAACGGCCGGGAGACACCGGGAACAAAGCGCGGAACAAAGCGGGACGGGCCCCGCCACGTGCGGGCCGCGCGCCACGTGGGGAGCGCGCGGGAACGGCCGCGGCCGCTGCGCGGGAACGGCCCCGCANTGGGGGAACCGCAGCCATTCCCCTGCAGGGCCCGCAGCACGCGGGGCACAGCCATGGGGGATCGCAGCCATTCCCCTGCAGGGCCCGCAGCACGCGGGGCACAGCCATGGGGGAACCGCAGCCATTCCCCTGCAGGGCCCGCAGCACGCGGGGCACAGCCATGGGGGATCGCAGCCATTCCCCTGCAGGGCCCGCAGCACGCGGGGCACAGCCATGGGGGAACCGCAGCCATTCCCCTGCAGGGCCCGCAGCACGCGGGGCACAGCCATGGGGGATCGCAGCCATTCCCCTGCAGGGCCCGCAGCACGCGGGGCACAGCCATGGGGGAACCGCAGCCATTCCCCTGCAGGGCCCGCAGCACGCGGGGCACAGCCATGGGGGATCGCAGCCATTCCCCTGCAGGGCCCGCAGCACGCGGGGCACAGCCATGGGGGAACCGCAGCCATTCCCCTGCAGGGCCCGCAGCACGCGGGGCACAGCCATGGGGGATCGCAGCCATTCCCCTGCAGGGCCCGCAGCACGCGGGGCACAGCCATGGGGGAACCGCAGCCATTCCCCTGCAGGGCCCGCAGCACGCGGGGCACAGCCATGGGGGATCGCAGCCATTCCCCTGCAGGGCCCGCAGCACGCGGGGCACAGCCATGGGGGCGCGGCCACAGCCCCGTTCCTGGCCCAGGGCGTGCAGCCGCAGCAGCCCGAGCTGCTCCGCTGGCCGGGGAGCCCTGCTGCAGTGGAACGTGCTCTCCTTGCTCTCTGCCGGGAGCTGGTTGCTGCTGTCGTCTTTGACTAAAATAATAAATGACCGAAAGCAGCTCCTGTCCTGTGCATTACCTGTTAGGATGAGCTCCCATCCCGAGCTGCTGCTCCCTGTGCCACTGGCTCTGAAGGCCAAGGATGACAACGCTGTGGGAACTCCCTTTTCAGCTGGTGTGCGATGGGAGCAAACCACTTTTTAATGTGAATTAGCACACAGGGAAATGTGTCACAAGAAAATTAAACGTCACACAGTTGTTTTATACTTAGAGCTACCAGTGCTGGAAGGACTTGTTTGCCTCAGCAGTGGGAGCCCATCGTTGGCCCTGGGCTGGACTCACCATCCACGCGTTCCAGGCCACCCTGTTCGGGGGCTGATCTGCACAGGTCAGGTCATTGTGTGCTAATCTCACACTTACCTGAACACTTACTCTTCAAAAATAAAAGTACATAGGCTCTTGGTGCTCTTATCTTTCCACTGATTCGAAATGTGTAACTTTTAGTCGTGTTACCTTCATTCACATTCATAAAGGAGCAACATTAAATGATGTTGCTGAAAATGAGACAAACTGAAGTGAAAAATAACTGACACTGAGGGAAAATGAAGCTTACCCTGTCAAAGATTCCCCTTCCTCACTCTTCCATGAAGCCGGCCCCTTTGCAAACAGCAAATACAGTTCCACAGAATGTACATCCAGCTTAGTTTTGAGTGAAAAGTCTCCTATTTGAAAAATACAATTAACTTTTTCAAATCAGAGATTACCTGAGCGATGGTTTCACCAGGATATGATCCTCTGCAATCCTATTAACATTAAGGCAGATTGTCCACTGAGGTGCTGTCAGGTGGATTGCCCCAGGCTGACTAAAATTCAATAACAGTGTGTGAAAACAAGGTGCAGGAATAAATCAGAGTGCAGCTTAGCATATGAGTGAGGATGGGCAATCGGGGCCACTGTGGGAGCCCTCTTTTAGAGTCACTGGGGAATTTTGGCTGGAAGGCACCTCTGGAGGCCACCTGGTCTGGAAGCACCAATGTGGATCACACTCAGAGGGCTCCGTCTGCAGCTTGTCTGGGCCAGTTTGCCACAGCAGTGCAGTGACTGACCAGCACTAATTATAGCTGACTTGGAAATAATTATATTGGTTAAAATTCACGTTTTTTTTCTATTTCTCTTATTATCTTCCTACCAATTCTTTGTACTGGAATAGCAGGTGACACACTTGTAGCATATGGCAAGAGTATTCAAGCAAAACAGGGTTTTTCTTCCTTTGCATCCTATGGCAGAGATGTCATCAAATTGCAACCTGTACATCCTTTGTATGTATAGAAATAACACCCTGGTGGATGTCAAAGTCACAAAAGAAGAGAGTAGAGTGGTCACTTAAGCATCCTGGGCCACCCTTCCTGGTTTTTTTCAGTCCAGATCTTCTTCCCAAGGGGCAGCGCAGGGACAGCTCCGATCTCTGCTCCTGGGACAGGGACAGCACCCAGGGAGCGGCTGGAGCTGGGCCAGGCAGGGTCAGGCTGGAGATCAGGGAAAGGTTCTTCCCCAGAGGGTGCTGGGCACTGCCCAGGCTGCCCAGGGAATGGGCAAGGCCCCGAGGCTGCCGGAGCATCCAGGGATGCCCGGGGGGGATTGCTGCGGTGTCTGTGCAGGGCCAGGGGCTGGATCAGTGATCCCTGTGAGTCCCTTCCAGCCAGGATATTCTGTGATTCTGTGATTTACTCCCCTTAAAATCTCACAAGGAACCAGAGAACAAACAGTGGTTATTTCCTTTTCCAACATTTGGTTTGGTTAATTTCTTATTATCTTTACAAAGTAATTACTGCTGAGGGTGGCCCTTAGGGTAGGAAGAGTGGCAGCTATGGAGGAGATACACACAGGGATCTGTGAAGCAGCAGAGGCAGAAATCCCATCAAGTGCAGTGGTTGGTGTCCCTGGCAGAGAGAGGCATCATTAACTCATCAGACATCTCAGCCTTCAGAGCTGTGCAGATGCAGGTGAGGCGTTTGTTTGGTTTTACTTGAAAATGAGAACTAGTATCAAAATTTAAAATGAAGTTACGGCATGACCCAAATGTCAGACTGGAGCTGGAGGGTGAATCCTACATGGCAATAGCGGAAGGGAATGAATTACACTTACCTGGTGTAATGCCAGCAGGAGGACGTGGCTACTGGTCAAACCCACCCTCAAACCTGCCCCACAGGGCGCCGAGCAGCTCACCAACACTGCAGCTCCAGAAGTCTGCCCGGGTCTGTTGGAGGGAACGGTGCAACCACAGCGTGTCCTCCTGCGTGCAGAGTCACTTTTAATTCAATTGCAGTCTTCCATTACGGAGGAAATAAATGTGGGAGGAAACAAAGGACAAACACAGAGAAGCAAAACAGGGGTAGGAAGTAGAAGATAGATGCTTACTGCGTCTCGTTTGGCTCCATAGGGCTTTAGAAGGGCTGTCATATATCATGACATTTATTATTTCTGCCGTGTACTAGGATGAGGAGTCCATTACAATATCGATCATTTTACTTTGCTCAGCTCTGTGCTGTGTAACACTCGGCATAGCAGAAAAGGCTTACAAGTGATTTAGAAACAGCTGTACAGGGACAACCGAGGGAAAAACCGGAGTTTCCCTTAATGGAATTCTCTTTTTAGTGAGCTTTTACAAAACCTAGGAAATTGTATTTTAAGCATGGTTAAAACCACAGCACAGTTGCCATCAAGCAATCAGAAGCTATAGAGACAGTAAAGATTTCCTATGCAATCTTAATTTACACGCTGACATAATGAAATAATCTTCAGCTGCCCTGCCCCATGGCTGCCATGTAACCTCTTCACCGGGCTCCTCCTCCCTTCACTGGTCAATAGTTTCTGTCCCAGTGAACTAAGGGCCAAAGTCTTAAATGGCATCAAAACACTTACCCTTCTTGATCTCAAAAAGAGATCACTTGCACACCAGAAAATCCAAATATTTCACTTCAGCCTGGAATAAGTGCATATTGCCATCACCAGATGGGGCAGCAAGAGGCAGGTGTTAGCTGTCCTCATCCCTGTGAACTGGGGGTAGCAGCAAGAGCAATGTGCTGTCCGGGCAGTGCGGTGGCAGCAGGGACAGAGCCGCCCTGCTGGGTGCCAGGCAGCCTGAGCCCTGAACACGCGAGAGCTGCGTCTCCTGGGGGCTGCTTTGAGAAGATTTGGCCTTGCATTTGTAATTTCCCTTCACCTCCAGGCTGGTTTGCAGCCAGCTCAGGACAGGGAGCTGTGATGGGGGGACCATCCTTACCTGGTTGTCTTCTTTCTTACTCACAGTCTGCCTTTCACTGCTGATCCTGCTGTAAGTGGCACGGGAGATTTCTTCGTCTTCCCTCTTTAGGTACTGCCTGTTCCATCCCCAGCTTTGCCTGTAGCACATTATTTACGCAGAGCAGTGTGAAGAGCTGCATCAGAAGGTCCTTCAGCACCAAAGAAAGCTGCAGAAGGGGAGCAGAGGGAGGCTGGTGACCCAGCTTCTGCTTATGGCAGCATGAGCTGGTGCTGCTCCATCTCTTCTATGTTCTTGCGTAGAGCTTTCAGGGGATCCTTCTCCTGTTAGGGCCCAATTTCAGACATGCAGCCATTAAAGGGAGGAATGACAGATGAGCCAGGATGTCCACAGAGAAGGCACTCAGGTATCCAGGTATCGCAGGGATGATAAGAAGTGAGGTTACACAGCTAGATTACAGGTGTCAGTGTCACAGCAGTAAAAACTGAGATAGCCTGGAATTTCTCTCTTTTTTCTTCTTCTTCTTCTTTTTTTTTTTTTTTTTTTTTTTTTTTTTTTTTTTTTTTTTTTTTTTTTTTTTGTCTTGTCTTTTTTCTTTAAATATCCAGTACAGAATAGCCTCTGGGTCCCAGCCATGACCCTTCCTGGCTACTTCAAGAATTAACCCTGTCCTGGCTGGAACTGGGAGAAAAGCTAAGATACTTTAAAACTTTCTGTGCCCTGCAGGCCGTGTGTCTGTAAAGCTGGTGAGGCAGACCACACCTAACGTGCTCCCCCCAGTGATGCCAGGTGCCCTTGTCCCATGAGCTACAATGACTCCCCCTGCAGTGTCATTTGCTGCTGTGTACTGATCCTGTACCTGCTGCCAGCCCACGGCACTGCTCTGCTTGTTAAACCCCATGAACTGGATCCCAAAATGCTGTTCTGCATCACTGCCAGGGTGCATGAGCTCTGCCGACCGCCCGTGGGCAGCCAGGGCCGTGGGGATGGGAGAGAACACCTGGTACTCCACATCGAAGTCGCCTGTTCTGGTGGGCACTTTAACATCTACTCCTGCTGCAGCACAAGCTCTGAAATGTTGTCCTTGTGCCCCGTGGTTCCTGCAGGGTCTGGAAGAGCAGACATAAGGCCATGGGGTGGGGCACAGCACGATTGTGTGCGGTTCCTGATTTTCCTGTGTTTGTTGTACTCCATTTCTACAGCTTCCCTGCTGGAGCCTGAGGGGCAGGGCCCTCTGATGTTGGAGTAACGTGTAGGATGCTGTTAGTCAGCTGTCATTTTGCACCGGTGCTCTGGCTACAAGTTCAGGAAGGATGTTCCCGCATCTCAGCACTGTCAGTTCCCATTTCAGGGTCAACAGCACCATCTAGTGATCCCAGATCAGCTTCCTACAGGGCTGTCTGCCTTCTGCCAGGTTCCATCCATCCCCCAGATGACCCAGGTGAGGTTTGCCTGTCTGTGCCTATCCACTGCACCCTTCCTACCAGAGGGTTGTTTACTGGAGGGTCTTGCATGGGGACGCTGAGTGCCCTTGGCCACAGTCACAGACCTCAGAGCTGGGATGGCATGATCCAAACCAATTCCCAGGCCAGGAAACATGGCAGAGCTGTGTTCCAGACCCTTTTGGCTCAGTGAGAATCTTATCTGCCCTCTTGGGCAGATACACAGCTTCCACATTTAAAATAAATCTGCCCAGGGAAAGAAAAGAATCCCTCTTATCCTTCCCTTGGTTCTCTGCTACGTTTGACCTCACTCGACAAGTTGTGTAAGGACCTCAAGCACACCAGTCAAAGGTGGTGCTTTGTCCCTGGGGTCCCACTGGCACGCACAGCTCGTAATACAGGTGTCAGGAGAGTCAAAAGCTTGGCCAACATTATTTCTGATCTCCCAACTTAGAGCACAGGCAGACAGGCAGCCCCACATCTCCAAAGCGCAATGGGCCCTTCTGTTCTTCTCCCCATCACACCCCTGCAAAAAACCCCACCAAAAAAACCCCTGCTGGATCCACAGACAGACCTGGAGAGGCTGATGTGTTGTTACAATCCCAGCTCCTGCACTGCTGCGTTTCACCCTCTCCACAGGAGTCTCCGGGGCCTGTGAGGTGGATAAAAAGGCAGAAGGATGTCATGCTGATGGCAGTATCATTTTGTGCCTCTACTTTTCCTAGCTGGGACAGGGTGCAGATTTCCCTGCTGCATTCTCTCAGTTCCTTGGCTCTTCAGCAGGGCATCTTGCAGGCTCGAGGTGCTGTGGGGAAGGAAGCAGAAGGACACCACGTTTCTGACTGCTCTTGCTAAGGAATTTTGATGCATCGAGCACCTCCTCCATCAACAAGGTCATGGCCAGGAGAACCATATCATGTGGGATACATGTGGAGAGCTCTTGTATTTCTCTTTGCTCGTTAGGCTAAAACAGTTCCCTGTGCCCAGCTTGTGCTAAAGGGCACTCTTGGAAACCAGGAATCTGAAGCCATGTGGTTATACATGTGGATCTGGATCACAGCTCTCAAATTTGCAGATACAGGCTTGGGAAAGGTCTTTCAAGACCGCTTCAAAGCCACCCAGAAGAACATGATGTGTATTTAAAGCCATACACATGAATCAGTTTATTTCTGGACTTTCCTGAGCTTATCCAATGTGAGCAGCAGTCCTAAAGCACTCTGCAGGCTGGGTTGAATGTGTCCAGCTGGGGAAGCAGGATGGGGTTTTATCATCACAGCAGCATTCCGGGGTGGGTTACTGGCTCCTGCACAAAAATCACCCACAGATCACTTTATATGANATATATATGTATGTGTGTGTGCTTATAGGCTTCAGCAGGCTTTTGGACAAAGACATTTACTGAACAAATGAACATTTATCACATTTTCAAATGACAGTTTTGAAAATCTTACAGATGAAACAATGGGCTCTGGTTGGATCTCTGACCACAAGTGTGAGTTTAGAGATGTAATACACAGCTCTGTGATCTGTGTGAAGCACCGCAAAGGTCAAAAATCAAATTGAATGTTAGGAATCTCTGGGAGATAAACAGAAAATATCATTAGGTCAGTGTATGAGTGTGGGGTACAACCACATCTTGACTACTGTAGGTAGCAATAGTCATGTTGGGAAAAAAAAAGACAAAATAAAGGGCTATTCAATAACAAGAAGCATGGAGAACAAGAAACAACTGTCTGATGTCTCCCCTAATACAAGAAATAGAGGACATAAAATGAAACTTGTAGGTGGCAGATTAAATATAAAAAAAATAAAGAGGCAGATCCTCAGCCAAGACGTAGCAGAGCTGTGCAAGTCTCTGCCACAGGATGCTGGGGACGTCAGAACTCCACGAGCGTCAGGCTCGCTCATGGGAAAAGAAAGAGCAGCAAGGGAGAATAGGCAAAAGACACTGTTCTGTGGCTCAATAAATCCTTGAACAGCTTGGGAAGATATTCTGGGGACAAGATCACTGTAATCGTGGTCTGCTCTCACACATTTCTTCCAGGCACTGTGGGCAGACACCGGGCTGGCTGAGCACTCAGTGTGACCTGGTGTCACAGAGACAGATGCTCCAAGCACCTGCAGCTCAAGGGCCCTTGGACCCAGGCTGGGCTCCAGCCCAGTGGGCACCACAGTGCTGGGTGCCACGGCCAGAACAGAGTCCAGTTCTGAGGCTGGTCACACAGAGCAGAGGTTTAGGATATTCTGGCCAGCCACGTGCATGCGGGTGCAGCCAGCTCTGGCGATCCCACAGTGGAAGGCTGTTCAGTGATGGCAGGGGCTCCTACATGCCTGTGCTGTCACCTGCATCGGAAACCGACTTCAAATGAAGTCTCTGTTGTACTGCTGGTGGTAATCTGCAGCGGGTAGAGACAGAAAGGTGACAAAATATTCACACAATTATCTCAGTGCTCAGCTCACGACTGTATCCCATAGTGGGGAAAACTAATCCCTGGAGGAAGGTTACCCACTAGCCTTGTTTCTGGATGACACAAACGAAACCACACAGACCCCATGTATAATTCTCTGCATTTCCCATACCAGTGGGAACCTGGTCATGAATGGTGCATGTCTGTGAGATGTAGGCTTTCAAAAAAGGGTGGCGGGTTTACCAGTGGTTGGGGTCCTGCGGTATATTAGCTCTCAGAATGACATGTAACTTCCTTTCAAGAAAGAGGATTTCTTCAAGAAGAATTTCTTCAATTTCATCTAAAATTTGGAAGTCTGAGTGCTGACAGCAACCTCAAAATAGAGTTCCTATCTGTCTTGTACTGCACCCACCTGCTGCCACCGTGTCACCCCCGTGCGGTCAATGTGCCACCCCCGTGCTGCCCTGTGCCACCCCCGTGCTGTCACTGTGTGAGCCCCGTGCGGTCACTGTGCCACCCCCGTGCGGTCACTGTGCCACACTCACCTGCGTCACCCCGCGTGTCCCGCTCCTGGTCCGTGGCCGGCCGGGCCGTGGNCCGGACACCGCACCCGGACACCGCACCTGGACACCGCACCCGGACACCGCACCCGGACACCTCACCCGAACCATGTCCCCACGGGAGGGTGACCCCCAAACACTGAGCCCTGTGCTAGAGAAACAGAACACTGTGCAAACAAAACACTGTGGGAGTCTTGAACTCAAGCTCAGTCCTTGCAATGTTCAGGTTTGGCTGCATTTACCTTGCTTCTATGAAGGTGTAACTTAACAGCAACTGTGCTGGAGTCAGTCCCATTTAATCAACATTACATTTGGCCTTTAAGCTGTTACAGATGACTTTTCTTTTCTGCAAAAACTTCACAGTGCCACCATCTATCCTGGGAAGCTGTGGAAATACAGACACCTGAATCAGGCAGGGAGCACCAGGAAATTCCTCGGTAAAATCCCTGTGCTCTCCAAGCACGCCTGAATAAATAAATGACCACGATTGCAGGGGCTGCAGCAGCCAGACCTTCGCTGGCGGTCTCACTGCAAGAAAGCAACAACAAATACACACAGGAGCAGATTAGTTCTCCAAAGCCTCTGCTTCCAGCCCTGGAAACACTTCCTGGAGCGCACAGCATTGCCACCCTCGGCTCTGCCAGCAGACTCCTCTCGTTATGAGCACAGTGTCTCACAATGTCACCAGCGTCAGCATTTAAGATGATTTTCTGTTTGCATGCAACAGCCGAACCATGGAACAGCAAACCCAGAACGGAGGAGGTTTGGGTAACAAACCCAGAAAGGATTAAATCTGCAGCAAAGTGCAGGGCTGCCCAGTGGGTTCGGGTGAGCCCTGGAGCGGGTCGAATCCTGCCGGTTTCCTAGGGAAGGGAATCCTGGAGCTGGAGGGATCTCTCTGTGTCATTCCGAGGATCCCAGCTCAATAACAGAGAGACAGATAATAGCATTTGAACACTATCTGCTTCAATTCAATTGTATTGATTTATTGCCTGTCCAATGAAGCCATCAAGTGTACAAAATGGTTAATCTTATTTTTTTTTCCTGCTGTCTGTTCAGAGGAGTGAAGTTGTAAACACAGATCCATGCAAGGAGGGTGGCAGGGGAGATACATTGAACTTTTTTCAAGGCAAATGCTGATTTGTGTCTGTGCAAAGCGAATCCAATTTTAGCACAGGGCAAAGGAAGGACACAAGCCCTCCCCACTCCAGACTCCCAGTGTAAAGCTGCTCCCCCTGAGTGGTTTGGACTTGCTGACCCACCTCCCTGGCATCACCACACTGACTTGACCTCTGAGAGGTGGCAGGAGCCCCAGCATCACCAGCCTGGGTAGAGTGACCCCAAACCCACCCAGGGGCCGTGGGGCTGCCTCCCTCCTCTTGACACACAGTGACCTGCACGATTTACCTAATTCACAGCTTTCCCCAGCTCAGGGAGGGAAACAACAGCCCAGCCCATGCAGCAGACCTAAGTCAGGCAGGACATTGCTGTTGTTTGAAACACACCCCTGCAAAAACAGGGAGTGACGTGTACAGCACGGCCCCTGCTCCAGTGCTGGCCGCCCAGGAGAAAGGAAAATGAGTTATTTTTTTTAAAGTATTTTCTTTCAAAACGTACATTTGCAATTAAAGGCTGAGTATCCTCTATATTTTATTAATGGTGTGGGACAGTGAGGCATTTTAAAGCTCTTCTGTTTTGATGATATTTTTTTGGAGGAGGAGGGGAAGGAATTGAAATGGAAAACTTAACACTTATGATTTCAAAATTTGGCTTATATTTTAGGTTCTGCTAACATGCAATTACAGGCACTTAGAAAGAATTCCCTTTTTTATACTATGCCCTAGAGCATAAAATTAAGAGGCCAATTCAGGCTTTGTGCTGCTTTCAGAGGCAGTTTGCTGCAGCATAGATCAACATGGAGACTGACTGTCGCCTTTCTATTGAATTAGGTCTATATTTTTGACAAGTATGGCAGCAGTATCATCACTTTAATCACCAACAATCCGTTGTGTCTCTTTATGCTAATAAATAAAACATTCTGTGCTAAATATTTCCCAGTAAGCACTTGAAGACCTGCAATCACCACTCCTCCTATATGTTCCCAAGTAAAATAATATAATGGTAATAAAATCAAATGATGTCTAGGAGTTTTATAGACAACTAATAGCAGTTATTGCAAAGTGCACATCAGATACCAATTGAAGGTTATATTTCTCTTTAATATAATATAGCATGCATATTTCACTAACTGTCTCTGTATATCAAATGAATTAAGGAGTAGGATGATATCGGTCAAAAATGGCGTTCTTTAGGAGAGGTCTTCAGGCAGAAGAGTTTTACTGGGGCTGTGTGTTGAGAGTGGGAGCACTGGCTGCAAAATATGGGAAAATCATCCCAGGTTACTGAGGAATTGCCAGAGAAACCTCCTGACACTTCCGGCCAGCCCTGTCCATGCACTGGGGCTTTGCTCCAGGGACTGATGTTTGCAAGAGTCTCACAAATCACCGTGGAAATGGCTGGGAGGGACCCCCACCCATCACCCCCCCTCTGTTCTGGAAGAGCACACTGGTCTCAGATATCTCCAGGCCTGGAGATATAATGGCAAAGCAGAGGTGCAGGTCTTAGAATAAACACCAGAATAAAAACCAGACCGAGGGTGAGCACACAAAGGCACCCAGGCTCCTGCCCTGTGTTTCCCAGGGGTGCTCTGGCAGCAGCTGGGCTGGGGCTCAGGGATGGGCTCCTGCAGCACGGGGTGTACCATGGGACCACTGTCTGCACTCCCCCGTGGCAGGACTTCCCTTGCTCCCACCATCCAGGGGGCCCTGGACTGCCCAGATCCTCCCCCTCGCTGCTTGGCCATCCCAGGGCTCTTCAAGCCCTGCAGCCCCTTTGCTGCTGGAGCGACTCCCCCAGCAGCGCTGGGACCACGGCACAGCGTGGCAGCCCCAGAGCAGCTCCAAAAGCACACCTTGTCCTCAATCTCCTTGATTTCCCTGGATTCATTCCCATGCTTCACTCTGGAGTCTGGGAGCCTTGGAGTCACCCTAAAGAAACCCTTCCTAAACTTCAGATCTGCTTGTTGAGAGATTTTTCCCATCCCCGTTACTAATATACCTAATACATTCAGGGGCCCCCGCCTCCGTCAACATGAATTGTAAACCATTTCTCTAATCCCCTCAACAATACCCTTCCCCAAACCTTTTTTCTATCTTAATTAGATATTCTATCCCTTCGGTTTAAAATAGTATTTAATTTCACTTAATGATTTCAACAAAAAATATTAGGATTCCCCAAACAGACATGTTCCCTCTGAATTCTCTCATTCTTTTTTCCAAGGGCTTCAGTTTCATCTTTTTGTTGCTTTGTCAAAACACAGCTAATTGACTGTCCTGAAAGTACAATTTTGGTAATTTCTCTCAATGAAGCATCGCTGCCTCCTCTATTAACACTGCCTAATTGGACTTTGAATCCCCAGCCAGCGACTTCACCCATGCTACAGGCCCGGATCACTGCAACAGTAAATATCAGCATCCCAGTTAAATGTAGGTTGGCTCACATTCCCCCAAAATTGGCTTTCAGCTCCTCAGAGTCCAATCTGATGTAATATTACATTAACCATTTTTTTCTCAGGGAGCTGGAGGGAGGGAGGAGAAGCTGCAGCGCAGATCCGCGTTTCCTCAGCTGGCGGAGGCGCGCTCGCTCCCGGCGCCGGCGAGGAGGGAGCGCTGGGGCCTGCGGGAGCCTCCGCGGCCTCCCAGCCTCGTCTGCACCTTCTTTGCCAGCAGCTTCAGCTGCAGGGAGCACACCAGGCGAGGGGGCAGCCCCGCAGCTCCAGAGGGGTACCTGCCACACCATTCCATCACCTGGAGATGGACCCCAGGACAGCTCTGCTCTGGGCAGCAGAAACCATTTCTCTTTTTCTCCCCTCCTTCTCCAAAATACAGGCTGCGTGGCACGTGGCTTTCGAGCATCGAGGACTTGGCACATACTGGGGGGCTGGGAAGGTTGACTGGCCATGCCACACTGCAGCAGCAGCAGCAGCAAACCACCCCCGGGGTTCATCTGCAGCCGCTCTAATTATCTCAGAGCATCTGCCATTAAAATGCAAGATCAGGCCAGCTACAAGTAGGAAACAGAAACAGAACTCCTCATTGATGCCTGTAATAGGCACCAAAGGCGTATAACTCTGCATAATTGCTAATTGTTATTACTATTGCAGTTGATGCCAGAATTGCCCAGAGATGCCTCTTGCTCTTTGTGCCCCTGCGGGATTTGGGAGGAGGCTGAATCCCACCACGAGCAGGGGCAGTTTCCCCAGCAGAGACCCCTCCGTGGAGGAGGTGTCAGAGCCACCCCCCGAGCCTGCAGAGCCCTGTAGGAACCCTCAGCGCCGCCGCACCAGCAGCCAGAACTGAGGGACGGAGTGAACCGGGAGCCCGAGAGCGAGAGCAGCGCGTGTGGGCACTCGCAGGGCCGGAGCGCGGCCCGGCCGGACAAAGCGCTCCCGCCGCGCCACGCTCCGGCCTTCAGCCCCCGCTGCGGGATCCTCCGCGGCCTCATGGAGCCACTTGACCTCTTGCTACCCCATTCTCCGATCTCCACGGAGGGCATTAATGCTCCTGACACAAGGCAGTCAGGGGGTGGGTTTGACACGGGCTGGCAGGGCTGCTCCAGCCCTGCTCACAGCTCTGCAACAGCACATCCCGAAAACACCATAAGATTCCCCATTCTGTTGTGTTTGAAGAGTTCTTTACAGTACACAACACTATCAGGTGTTTTTTCCCCTTTGCCACTGCATTCCTGTGCCCCCAGCAGGGTTCAGCTATGATATAATTTTGTGTTTCTGAGCTGGATTTCCATTGCTCACACTCAGACCACTTCACCACCCACACTGTTTCACACATCCAGGTGCGAACCCCCCGTAGATCTGACCAAGAAGCCCCATTTCTGCTCTGTGCCTGCACAACCCCCTCACAAAGGCACAGCTAAATGGTCCCTTTGCTCCTTTGCAGTGAGTTGCCGGCTGCTTCTCCTTGCCCAGTGCCCAGCATGGAGGCCCAAAGCTCCAGGGTGTGGTTGGGAGCCTGGTCCAGATTTGGTCCCCAGGACCAGGCTGTGGAGCAGAGTGGGACCTTGCTTTCAAAGGTGTTGGGATCAACTCTTTCCGTATTGCATGCAAGTGCTCCAGCGACGAATGTTTCTTGTAAATATGCCGTAGATGGAGGTAGAAGCCCACAAAATGGAGATGCCAGAAGCTTTTTGTCTCTATGATTTCATTTCTTATTAGAATATGCTACTGGGGAAGAAAAGACATCATTGATAAGACTGACATTAGAGGCAGCCAGTAAAATTAAAACTCCAAGGAATGGCCTGGCCTCTTTCTTGTCAGGCAGGAATACAGATTCCCTGCCGAACACTTTAGGGTACTCATAAATGTCTGGGACATTTTCAAATATAGAAGGGAAGGGCTTCTGCTGCCTTCAGTTTTGGCAGGCCAGTTTCAGATGCTTTCAATGGCCTGGCTTCCATGTGAGCACTTCTTCTCCTGCCCCAAAGAGGACCCAGACCCAAGAAGGCACCAGCTCACCTGGGCTTGGGACTGGAGCATCTCATGTTTCTGCTTCCTTCCACGAGCTTTGCTCTAAATGGTGCTGGAGAAAACCAGGTTCAGAGCCCCATGGTGAGCTTGGAGCTGCATCCAGAACTCAGCAGCACATGTGCACAGGGGGTTGATAGATAAAACCAGTTCAAACCAGTCCCTCCTGACATCTGCAGGCTTGTGAAGTTGGAGCAGGAGGATTCATGAGCTCTAAGCTCAGGGGTGCTGGGAGTTTTGTTCCTGAACAAATCTCCAGTAACTTCTTGGAGCTCAGATAAATGCTTTGCTCTATTCTCACTGGCCTGGTTCTCGTCTTTCATTTTTACAGAGTACACCTTACCCAGAAAGCACGTTTTTGCACAGTGGTGAACCATTCTGTGTCTGGGCCCTTTATCTCAGGGCACAGAGGATCAAGCTTTTAAATTCAGTTGTCGTGTCCCCAGTGCTGCTGCCAGCAGCATCCTCCAGCTTCCACCAGCCCGGCACAGACAGCCCTGCTCCCCTGAGCACCGTGCCATGTGGGGGACAGCTTGGCAAGGAAACGGGGACCTCTGTGTGCACTGCTCACACACGGATCTAACTGAGCACCGCTCCTTGTGCCTCCACATTTTAGGGATGTTTGTCTTGTTTATAAGAAGATAATAATCTTACAACAATCCTGCAGCAAGCACTTAAAATAACATTACAAATAATCGTTTCTCTGTGTGTTCAACCATAAGCACAAGGGAGGTGATGTGACTTAAACCCACCTCTGATTTTGCAGTACCAGCCTGTGGCCACACACTGGGCCGTGAGGCAGCAGCAGCAGCAGCAGCAGCTAGCCAGGCTCACAAGAGGGCTTTCCTAATAAATTCAGATTAATAGAGAACAAGTTCCTCCTCCCCACCCCTTTCACAGCCTCTAAAGCCAGAAGCCCAAGCCCTCTCTGACACGTGAGTACCACCTGAGCCTTACACCAACGTTACATGTCATTAACAAAACATAAACCAGCGGTCACATCTTAACGGGAAAAGTTAAATCTCTTTATGCAGTTAAATAAAGATACCTTGTCCAGTCATTAAAAAGTGATTAACTTATCTAAGAAATAACAGCACTAGGGCTGTCAGATTGGCACACAAACACTAGAAAGAGCAGGGATCAGATATCATATTAGGCTAATTATAAAGAGAAGAAAAGACAGGCAGAAGCATAAAATAGCCATGTGGACAGTATTTTGCTGGAGTTTTTCTTTGCACAGAAAAGGCTAAACACATTCTGCAGAAAAGAAATAAGAGTATTAAAACAATTTCTCTTCTGGTTTCATGAATTCAGTGCTGTGCGTGAGAAGGCAGCTCATGTTCGGGCACCCTCCCAAGTTGTGTGAAGCAGAGGCCAAATCCTCATACAGACCAAGCTTCTTAAAACGAACAGAAATCCTTAAATCTCTGCACAATCCACCTGCAGCACAATTCCAGGTCCTGGAGGCGTTGCAGAGCAGAAGAAGCAAGGCAGCACAGCCCATCCCACCCACCTCCTGCTCACCCCCTTGCCATGGCCGTGCTCCTCCTCTGGAGCAGCCACTGGAGCTCCTGAGCGTTCCTGGAGCCCGGGCACAGTCAGTTCCTTATCAGCCTGGAGTGTTCAGCAGAGTCACCTCGCCCAGCCCCCAAGTCCAAAGATGTTTGATTTCCTTCAGCAGGAAACGGAGTGCCCTTCCTACAATTTCTGCCCTATTTATCCTCCCAGAAATGAGGTTTACCTTTCTGTCCTAGTTTTGGCCAGGACGTGGAGGTTATTCCATTCCACCTCACATCATTGTTGGGGCCTGGGAAAAAGGACACTCTGGCTCCTGAGAAGAAGGACGTGGCTTCCAGTGGGAAAATGTGGTGGCATTGTCCACCCTTGTTCATTGTTTGGAGTCCACAGGGAGCATTTTTGCATTGAGTCACCTTCCCTTTTGTATACTTTTGTTATTAATATTGTTGCTGTTCATTTTCTTGTCTCATTACTGTTTCCAGTAAATTATCTTTTTACTTTTGTTATGTTATGTTACGATTATGTTATTATCTCACCTGTGATCTTCACCTTTTGTGCCTCCAATTCTCAGTTCCGTCCTCCAGAGCAGGAAGGTGGAGGGGAAGAGGGGAGCAAGAGAGCTGTGTGTAGCTTGGGAGAGTCTGGTGGGGGTACTGAATTTCTAAACCACCGCACCTCCCACTGCCATCCACTGCTGGCTGCTCCCTACCCGCGTGTCCCCTCTCCCACAGCACCCAGTGGCTCCCAGTGCACGGTGAGCACCATTTCTGCAGCACCCACCCCACCTCAGAGGGTCACAAGGCAAGGGGAATGGGCTGCCTGTCCAACACCTGTGTGTTTCACTCCCAGGTTGTATCTGGGAGTAAAGCTCAGCTTCTAAGGCCAGGAGACAAAATCCAATATATCAAGGCAGAAGCTGAAAGCACCAAAGCTCTTGGGTCCTCAGTGGAGAGAGGAATCTGCTCCTGCCAGGGGGTGGCTGTGGCTGCTCTCCCTGCTCCCAAGCTTGTGAACCACATGAGTCTTTTCTCGCTCAAAGCACAGAGAAGTGATCCTGTCCTTAGGATGGTGAAGACCCAGACTGAAGTTCCTTTTCTACTCAAATTACAGCAGAAATTTGACCCTGTTTTCTGAAAGATGCCCTAAACCCTCTCTGCCTTCCACAAGTGGGTACCTTCATGTGAACATGGGAAGTCCTTGGTCTTGACCACCCCATCTGCAGACCTGCAAGGTCCAGTCAGCTTTTTGGGGAAACAGGCACCGAGCAGATCCCAAACAAGGAGCCACCCTGCCACCCATGGGTGCCATCGAGGATGCAGCCCAACACCTGCTGCACACAACCAGAGTGAGATTATCTGTGACAACGTTTGAAACCTGCCAAAATCCTGACACCTGACAGACTTGGGAGGCAGAAAGCAGGGTGCAGAGCACTGGGAGGAACCTCTAGGATTAAGTGGGGATTGCGAGGATCTCAATTTTAAGTTTAGGCTTTAAACATCAGTTTAGGGGGAACAGAAGAGTTGCAAGCACAGCTTTGGGCAGGGGGCTGCCCACTGTGCTCCAGCACCCAGCCCAGCACAGACCTGCCCTCCCCTTCCAACCACGGACAGACAGAGCCCCCAGCTCTGCAGGGACGTGCTGATGCTGACGGGACATCCATCGCTCGTCCCATCATGCAGGATGTCACCCACAGCAAAGTTTTCCAACACAACCGAAGTACTGACCCGAGAGCTCAGGAGCTGTGACTGAGTGACTGGGACAGCAGAAGTGTCTGGTCACTGCATGGGGAAAAGGGAGGCGGGTTTCCATTTTTAACACTTGCATCCTCTTTAAAGCTTTTTTTTTTTCCCCCCACTAAAACCTAGTATTAATAATGATGGCAGATCCTACTTTCCTTGAGGTAAAGCCAATTTTAATGCATTTCTTTTTTATATAACTATAACGTTATTGAGGAACAAGTAGTAAGTGATAGATACTTTAATGTAATATGAGTCAATATGTATTTGTATGTGCTTTATGACTTAATCAATATTGCTACATTAGCAAGAATAAATATGGCATTTCCTTTTCTGGCCTTGGAAAGAACAAAAAAGGAAAGTCACGTTCTGAAGTTTAGGAATGAATAAAATCTCCGCATTGCCCAGACAATTCAGTAAATCTCTTGACATTCATTTGTTCCCCAGAGCAGAGCAAGTACATCTCCAGGCTGGACAGGCAACACTGGAGACTCAGCCTGGGACTCCAGTTCGGGTTTTTAACAGGGAACTTCCTAAGAGGAATTTAGAAGAAGGAAACAGGCCCCAGCAGAAGTGTGGATCCACTCCAGCACGCTGAGCGTCCAGGTGAAGGGCTTGGCACCCTGAGCAACGAAGGGTTTTACAGCTGAGGAGCAAGAGGAGCTCACCAGTGCCTTCCCAAGCTGTGCCTGGCCCAGCAGGCTGGCAAGAGGAAATGACAGAGTGCTCCTGGTTTACTGCAGCTCAGCCATTCACTGCTCCAAAAGCAAAGGCTGTGACAGGGATAGGACATCCAGTTTTGTTATTGACACAAACTTTGCCATCAACCATTTGTTCTGGAGCACTGGCCTCGCCCAGTGCAGCAAGGAAGCCCAGCCCCACCAGCAAGACGTTCGTCTTGGACTCGATGATCCAAAAGGTCTTTTCCAGCCTAGTTAATTCTGTGATTCTGTGATCTCACACATTCTACATATTCATCCTCCAGTGGCAGGCCTTCAGCTGGAGCAGACCTGCTGGGAATGCTCATCCCCAGCTCCCCCGTGCACTCGCTGCCCCTCGGGTCAGAGCCACACTGCTGGCTCGTGCTGGTGCTTTCCCTGGGGGAGGCGTTGCCTGTGCACGGTGGCGCTGCTCCTGCTGGACCCGCGCAGGGATGAGATCCAGCATGTGCCATCTGAGCCTGAGCCCCTTGATGGGGTGCAGCACGAGACTGGCTCCTGATACTTGCTTTGAGTATCCCCAAACTGTGCCAGAAGAGTCCCACTCCTGTCAGTGCTGCTGGGAGACAAATCCAGGCAGCATTCAAGAAAACAGTAAAGATCATAGCACTTGTTCCTGCTCCAAAATCCCCCAAATCCAAGCAAGCAATATCCATTTCTACTCTGAATCTTCATGTTTCCAACATCACATTTTGGGTCTTCATCTTGAAGACAGCGGTGAGATGCCCAGCCAGGCACATTCCAGGGGGTTTAAGGCAGGATCTTAATTTATCTCACCTGACTAAATACCCTCAGAGCAGGTCTCAGCAGTGACCGATGTCCCTCTATGTCCCCCCACACAGCTCCTTCCCCAGCCACACCACCCATGCAGTTACAGAGGATCTCTCACTTGAAATCCTCATTCCAGCGATCAAAGACTTGGATGCTGGGGTGCCTTCCCTCACCGGCCCTCCCCGAGCAGCAGCAGCCAGCCCAGCTCCGCACGGGCTCGTCCCTCGGCGCTGCTGGCCGGCCGCAGCCTCAGCCCTTGGCAGGGACTGTCTGTGCTCCACACGAGCAGAGCTGCGAGGGGCACCTGGGATATTTGTGGCTTGAGAGGCTTTTTGGTCTGCTCCTCTTGAGGAAATAACCTCTGGAAATTCAGCCACTGCCTATTGCTTCTACCTTTGGCTGGAGCCAAGCTGGTTCTGTCTGCATCCTCCACCGCTGCCCTTCGGAGCTGCTTAAAACACAGACTCGTTTTCCAGAACGGGCTAAAGGTTGTGCCAGTGATGCTGAAGCTCTGCTAAACCCGCCTGGGGCTGGCTGGGCTTTGGGGCTCCCAGGCAGGAGCTGCCTGCTCCCAGCCCAGAGGCACCAGCTGAGTTAAACGCAACCTCTTCCCCTGCACCGGGCGTCCCCCGCCCTGCTGTCACACAACCCCAGGGCTCTCCTCTTGCCATTCTGGGTTTACTCTGGTTTCTGTGGGGTCAGAGCCTGACGTTACAGATCATCGAGCCAGGACTCCCATAAGGGCAGGAGAAGAAAAAAAAAAATCCCCTCTATCCTCGATTTGGAGAGTTTGGCAGCATTTGTTTATTTTTAACAGATCACAGCCACCACATTTCAGCCCTTTTCCTGTTGTGATCGCTAGAACTTTTAACTGGATCATAAATCTTTTATTAACATTTGGTATTATACTAATTAAAACTGTTCCATGTATGTATTATTAATTTCTCCAGCACTTCTTGTGAGGGTGATGGTTTTAGCCGGCTTAGCAAAATTCACCATAGTAAATAAGGAGAAACTCATTTCCAGGCAATTAGGCTTGCAGAAAAATAAGTTTCTTAATGAAGGGGACAATCGTTACAAATTTTACCTAAATAAACAGGGTTTCTTAATGGTAACTCTTCAAGCTAAGTAAACAGATTGGTGTGGTAATGTCCTAAGCAATACTTAAATGTAACTGTTTAATAAATTGGTAAATTACTCATTTCATCTTAGAACAAAATGGTAATACTGTAGTAATAACCTAGTATATATTCTGTAAATATGAAGCATTATCACTTTAGCTCTGAAGAAATCACCACAGTGATATGTCAGCATTGATCTAAAACTGCAGCATTTTATCTCAAGTTTATTACCCATTTTTGAGAATCGCTGAGATTTTCAGAGCATAATGGCAATAAAAGAAGAATTTAAAAAGCGCTTAAATGTGCATAAGTTAATCAGAGGTATCCTCAGGGGGAAAAGGAAATTTGGTAAAACATGAATTATAAGCATCATTTAAACTTACTTTGGACACTAGAGATAATAAATGGCACCATAATTTAGAAATAGCTTTTAACATCAATGACTGTAAGAGGCACTTTACTGTTCATAAGAATTGCAAAGCAACGGTGCTGAGGCCAATTTTATTAGCCATTTTTTTCTTTATAAAAGCAATCCAACCATTTCCAAACTGAGCAGACAGGAACAAGAGTTACGTGTTAATATGCAAAATGCATNCGGCCCGCACAAAACCCCGGTACCGCGGCCCTCTGCCCGCGGAGCCGCCCCCGCCAGCCCGCCCAGCCATGAATTTCGGCGAGGCGGGACAGGAGCGCCTTCGAGCGCTTTGAGCTCCGCGTGCCCGGGGAGCGGGGGCCGGCCCAGGTATCGCCCCCGTGTCTGACCCCGCTCCCTGCCNGCATAAGTTAATCAGAGGTATCCTCAGGGGGAAAAGGAAATTTGGTAAAACATGAATTATAAGCATCATTTAAACTTACTTTGGACACTAGAGATAATAAATGGCACCATAATTTAGAAATAGCTTTTAACATCAATGACTGTAAGAGGCACTTTACTGTTCATAAGAATTGCAAAGCAACGGTGCTGAGGCCAATTTTATTAGCCATTTTTTTCTTTATAAAAGCAATCCAACCATTTCCAAACTGAGCAGACAGGAACAAGAGTTACGTGTTAATATGCAAAATGCATTTGAGTTTTGGGGTTTTTTTTAAATAGCCAGCAATAAATTTACCAAAAGATACAGTCTGGAGACAATTGAATGATCATTGAAGAAGAATAAAGCCTGCTCAGTGTTTACATATTTGGGAAGAGCGGATAAGGGGAGGGAAAGGAGGGAAAGAGAGTGGTTCGTACATCCCTGTTTAGGGGGGGATGTGGCGGCGCTGCCGAGCGCAGGGGAGCCGCCGCGGATGAGAGCGGGCGGCGCCGGGGGCGAGG
>VWZW01001373.1:484601-497371 GCA_013397115.1 Edolisoma coerulescens | reverse complement strand
GAGCTCCGCGTGCCCGGGGAGCGGGGGCCGGCCCAGGTATCGCCCCCGTGTCTGACCCCGCTCCCTGCCCGGCCCCGGGCACGGGGCAGCCGGGCTGGCTTCAACCCGGGTGCGCATGGAACCGGGAAACAAGCCCAGCTCAAGAGCTAAAATTTAATTTAATTGGTTTCAGACTAATCCCGAGCCTCGAGAATAAGAGAGATGAGTATTCTTGAGACTTTCCATGTCTGGAGCATCCAGGATCCTTGACACACGAAGTAGCCCTGCTTGCAGAATGGGCTGTTAACGCTGGAACTCGGGAGAAAGCAAACATCTATATTTTAATTAGTTCACTCCTGGCCACTTTAGCATAATCAAGATCTAACTACAGTTCTTATCCCACATTGCCAAAACGACTCCATGCTCTCAGAGCTGCTGGGAGGAGTCTCAGCTCTCCAGTTTGTCCCCCACTTGTTTCTGGGTTGTGATGTGATTACCCACCATCCCAAGATAAAATAAGGTCACTTGTATAATTTCCTAGGGAAACAAATTCAAGCCATCCTGGTAACAGACTGTTCCTAATTTTGTTGCTAATTTTCGATGTTGGGAAGATTAATTCAGCCACTAAAAGAGCCACAGCACAAAACCTGAAGCTGTTCAACAGAATATGTGAGGAGCAGGGAAGCATCACATTTATTCCTGAGAGCATCCTCTGCTCCAGGACTTTGCCTTGGCTTCCAGCACAGCACATTTCCAGCGGGAGAGATCCCTCTGGAAGTAAAGACGGAGGATGGGAGCAGTTTGTTAAATTGAACAAAGAGAAACCAGGAGGTGAAGTAAACCTGAGTCTCCTGTGTAGGACTCAGCAGCACTGAGCAAACAAGTGTGCCACTGGTTCCGAGGGCTAGAAGCTAAAATTATACAAATCCGGGCAAAAAAAAAGGGAGCAATATATTAATTTTTACTGTGGCTGTGATTAAGCACTTAAATTCTGAATCGATTCTTCATCATTAGGGATATTTCATTCAAGACTGGATTACTTTTTAAACGAATTATCTTAGCTCAAATAAGGCTTTATTTGGGAGAAATTTAATACCTGTATAATTAGACACTGAATTAAGATGACCTTGCCATGGAACAACTACATTTTAATTTACTCTTCATAATTAAAAGCAAATCTCTAAATACCTTAGGCTGATTTTTTTTAAACACCCATTTAAATCTTCCTGTTGTTCTAAGCGAACATCTTAAAACGCCGGAGGTTGGTACCAAAAAACTTCTAACCCTGAGATCCCTTGAAATCTGGCAACGCATTTTTAATTAGAGAACTCAAGTGCTGTGCTCCGTGAGCTGGGCAAGCACAGCTGAAGCAGAGAGCCTTGCAGTCCTTTTTAAGACCTGTTTAAGGCCGGAGACTTGGGGGGACAGGAGGATGGACAGACAGGCTGTGTTCCCCTGAAGAGTGCTGCAGCCCCTTGAGCTCCCAGCAGCTGTTCCTGCGGAACCAGCTCTGCCATGCCGTATCTGGCATCGAAACGAGCAACGTGGAGCTTGGCTTTTGCACGAACACAGCGACATTTGCAGCCTGTCTCTCCCCTCCCCGTTAGCGGGTGTTTTGGCTGTCGCACCAGAAGCAAGCCTGCTATTTTAATGCCGCCGTAGGAGAGGGATCTGTGCGGTCGGGTCCGTGCTCGCTCCCGGCAGCTGCGCGCAGCCCAGCCCGAGGGCATCCTCTGCAGCGCTGCCCGGGGGGCGCACGGAGCCCCGGTGGGGTCCCCGCACGGAGCCCGGGGGGGTCCCCGCACGGAGCCCGGGGGGGTCCCCGCACGGAGCCCCGGGGGGGTCCCCGCAGCTCCCGGAGCCGCCCCCGCCCGGGGCTCGCTCTGGTCCTGCCTTTGTGCACGCACCCAGCGACCCTCAACGCGAGCACTTGTCAAGGTGAAAACTCCAACTGAAACGTGCGCTGAAGCCAACGGGATTGTCAAATGGGGCCCGTGAGCCCGATTTTCAGTAAATCAGAACAGCTCTATGGACGCTCTGTCCCAGCACACGAGGAATGGTCGAAGAGCTCCGAAAAGACTTATGCAGCAAGCATCACGACCCAGCGAGTTCCTCATGCTGCCCCGAATCTGACAGACCCTGCTGTTCCTGGCACTCACACAGAGAGACGGGGGAAATTCCCTCCTGGCTCTCCCTGGGCTGCGGCGGGGCTGATCGGGAGTGCGCAGCCCGAGTTCATTGGTGTTATTCACAATTGGCTTTGGCCTCTAAACCAGAGCTGACTGTTGCTCGAGTACTTACTGAGCTCGGTGCAGCAGGCTGCATCCTCGGCTGCTGCAGTCGCTCTCAGCCCATTCACTCGCTGGCAAGAGCGATGCCAATTCCGATCAAACCCTATTGTACACTAATGACATTCAGGCGGCACCAGCCAAGCGCTGGGAGCAGCTGAGCTCTCCCGCTGCCTGGTGCGTCCAGGAAGAGTTACAGGTGTAGGATTTGGCTTGGCTGCTTTGTTTTTGCCTCATCTGTTTTCATACATGTTTGAGCCTTCCATGACACGTCACTGAGTTCCAGGCACAAAAATTATCTTAAAGGAGATACATTTTTTTGGAATGAAGAAAAAAACCCCGCTGCTCTCTACCCAAGTGAAATCTATAAAAGGTGAAAGCTCGACCCTTCCCTAGCCACTTTAAGCCCCCCTGCAGCCCAGCCCCCGTCAGTGGTGTCAGCCTCCCTCCCTACCTGGGGGCAGCACCGGCCGCCCCTCCGGGGCTGGATGCAGCGGAGCGGCCGCGGCAGCCCCGGGGGACGGGCGCGCAGGCGGCGAGCAGGTGGCTGCACACGCTGCCTCTCCCACCTGCTGCCCCGTGCCGAGCCACAATGAACTTGTCAGGCCGCGCTATTGTCACCGAGAGCAGATGTCGGCTGAGCAGCCGCGGCCCCGCTTCGCCCGGCCGTGCTCCAGCCGCTCGCCGGAGCCGCTGCTCGGAGCTGCCCGCTGTTCGGGGGGGGTCGCCCGGGTTTCCTCAGGCCCCGTTTCTCTCTCTTGCTTCCACCCACTTGCTTCAGCTCTTCTGTAACCACTGCTTACTGCGCTCTGCAGCGTTTTTGAGTCCTTCTTGCTGTATTTTACCCTGGTTTTTGTTTTCTGTCTTGCTCGGTGGGCTGGTGACTTCACCACGGAGCTGTCCCAGCTCTTGCTGTCCAAAGGGACCCCAAAACGCTGCAAAATGCGCTGTGCACTTCCCCCCTGCCCCTCAGCAGGAACTCATGCCAAGCCATTTCCATTTCTAAGGCAGTAGCCGGTTGCTCGCTCACATACAGCCCCACTGCACTGAGGTTTCAAACACAAAAAAGATTCCTTTTCCACTTCAAAGTCCAGCAAAGCCCCACGGCAGAGCTTCCCACCGCTCCAGGCATCCTCATGTCTCTTCCCCACCGCTGCAGCTCTGCACAGCCCTTCCCCTGCTCTCTCCCAGGTGTTCCCAGCACTCCCCCCTCCAGTTTTGCTCTTCTTCATTCCCGGCTTCCCCCCTCCTTCTCAGTTTTCTGTGCATGCACAGAGGTCTGGGACGTTTCCTTTCCCTGATCTTCCCCTGCAGCTTTCCCACTCACTGCATTTCTGTCTCTTCCTGCCCTCCAGCACCAGCTCGTGCTCCATTCACCCTCAGTCCCTCGGAGCTTTCCCACCTCGCTCAGTGCCACGGCCAACACAGCCAGAGCGTGGGTCACACCTCGTGCCTTTCTGCCTCTGCCCCATTGGTCATTTTAATTGATAAGAAGAAGAAGTCTTGGCCAGGGAAGAAGACAAAGAGCAAAGCAGCAAACACCCCTGAGAAGACGAGCCAGCACTGTGGGAGGTATTCCAGCTGCAGCTGGGAAACTGCAGACTGGCATCCAAAGCAAGTAAGGAAGCAGAAGTAAACAGAGATGGACAAGACTGAGGGAGGGTCTCTTTTTTCCATCTGAACTAGGGAACAGTGATTTGTGTTGTGCACTTCAACCCGGTTTCCTCTGGTTTAGCTCCCACTCATGGAAGTCTCACCTGAGCTGTAGGAGCACGAGCCCGGCTGTGGCGAAGGGCTGACAGATTCTGCCGTGTGTGGTGTGACAAAGACAGCTGCCTTCGCAGACCTGGCTGGGGGCCCTGCAGAGCAAACAGGGAAAACCAGTTGTCCATGTGAGTCTCGAACAGTACAGGAAGGTAAAAGCTTTAACTGGGAAACAGGGGGTTTGTGCCAGAGGGATCTCTCTCGGAGCAGTTTGACAGTCAGTCACACAGAGGCTGGGAGCCCCATCTAAGAACGTTTTTGAAAAGCTGCCTGCAGTTTGCAGGAAAGTCCTGACCTGAGGAAGGGACACAGGCTGCTTTATTTCCCCTGCCTGATTGAGCATGGCAGTGAAAATGGGCCGTGGTTTCGCCCCAGCCCCTCCATGCAGCACAAGTACTTCCTTTCCCCTCTGAGCACTTGGCTGGACACAGAGAAGGTCAACTTCACAGAGATCAATGTAGGAAAGCCACAAGCATGACAAGGCAGAAAAAACACCTAAACCCCTACAATTTCTACCGTTGATGATTTAGAGGAGGATCACATTTCAGATCTCCAAAAAGGTCCTGCAAGTGTTTTTATCCTGAACTTATTCCAGGTACTCCAAAATATTTCAGCCTAGAAGGGGTGGAAAAGGCTTTTTCCCTGCTTGGGCTCTCAGAGACAGTCTCCTTTTGCCACATGGGGAGGTGGCATGTGGCACGTATGGCCAAAGGCTCTAAAATGGAGTTTCAAAGTGAAACCACTAACCCTGATGTGCCGATTCAACACAGGAAAGGCTCCTTCCCCACAAGCCCCACACTCACCGTTGGCCTCCTGCTGCATAAAGGGGACAAATTCAAGTTGAAAGCATTCCTGATGAACAGTCTGAGGACAGGGGAACCTCCACAGCCTGTGACAATCTGGAAGCAATGCTGGGTACAACAGCTGCTCAGCTGGAGCACCGCAATGGCAAAGCTCCCCAGTGCAGCGCGACAGCTCCAGCGCGCGAGTCCCCGGCTGTGCAAACTGCTTTCAGAATCAATTACCCATCTCAGCTTCTCTGGGCAAGATGCAACATCCCACTTTTTTTTCCCCCTGCAACCCTACAAAAAGAAGACAGAGCAACATTAGGGTGCCATTCGAGCAGTGAAATGCTGAAGGGTCTCTTGGCTCCAGGCAGAGAGCAACCAGGCACCTGTGTGGAGAGGAAAGCTGGGAGCTCAGGAAACCTGGGAGCAGGGGGCTCAGAAGCTGCCAAAGCTGACTGAAAATAAAGGCTGAGGAGCTGCACAAGACCAGGAGTAGGCAGGCTGTGACCTGAGAGACAACAACATGTGCCTCAGCCAGGAGCAGAAAGGTAACATGGAGACAGGACACCCACAGAAGATGTCACAAGGACCAAAAAGAATATTTTTAGAAACTCCAGGAAAAGCATGACTAAGTACTGCTTTGAAGGTCTGTTCAGGAGCACAGATTAGGATAATCCACGAAGCAGGGTGCAGGACTGCAGCTCCCCAAAGAGATTTTTGGGTGCCAGAACCAAAACAAGATGGATAACGACAACGTCTCTGCTGCCTGTGAAGGAATCATCTCCTACACATCACCCTGCAGATGCACCCACCCGCCAACCGCAAGGGCAGAAAAGATGAAAGATCTTGAAGGATCACTGTTCCCTCCTCCCAGTCTGCAGCTCTGTGACAGATGAAGCATCCCCATCTTCTCTGCTTCTCCTGTGCCCCAGAGCCAGAGCTGGGCACACTTCTGGGGGGACAGGAGAAGAGCTGGCATGGAGGAAGAGCACAGCCTAGAGCCTCTGCCTGTGGGCTGCAGTCAGGAGCCTTCATCCCAGGCTACTCCTGGAAGACGTTTTGCCCAGACCTAGGAACATTTCCCGCTGTGCTAAAATTCCCTATTTTCCTGATTTCCAAGGGAAGCACAGCTCAGGCCATGGTTCATGCCACACCTACCTGCAGCGATGGCATGAGAGAAGCTGCTCCCCACCCACTCCAGCCCCATGCCCTGCTGGCAGATGCCCACCAGCAAGGCCCACAGCACACGCCCAGCCCTCGCAGGTGCCCTCCGAGCTCTTGCTCCGTCCCACCAGCCCAAGGGAGTCGAAGGCTTCTTTAATTATTAACTGGTTTGCTTTGGTTTCCCACTCCACTTGAGAGCATGGGCTCTCTGGAGGCCGGGAGCAGCTTAACAGAGCAGCAGCCCTGGTGGGAGCAGCCCGGGGCTGGCACCAGCCGTGCCCACCCCGGCTGCGCGTTCCCCTGCGGGCTGCTCCCATTACCAGTAATGGGAACGGCGTGTGCGGGGGCACAAGAGCAGAGACTCTAATGTCTTTATATTATACCCCCAATTAAGTTCTCAGGGTCATGTCCTCAGCTGATGTAAAGTAGATGAGATCCACTGAAGTTAATGGATCTTTGCTGATTTACACCCTCGGAAGGGCGAGAGCAGCCGGCCCGGTCCGGCAGCCCTGGTGCTCACCAGCTCCGTACTGAGCCAGGCTTCTCGACCACTGCAGTCCATAAACCACAAGCTTTATTAACTAATAATTAGTCCTTCAGTTAAGTTTCAGGGTTATGTTTTAAGAACTGCTGCCCTTAGAGCTGGTGTGGAGTTTTGAAGAGACCTGAAGCAGCGGAGGGAAGCAGAGGAGAGGCACTGCCAGGCTGCCCTGAAGGTGCAGAGGGTCTTTCACAACCATGTTGGCACCTGCTGCCCTGGGAAAGTCCCTGGGAGTTCAGTACCTTGAATTCAAGCTGAGGCATTACTCTTGCAAACACGGAGTGGATTTTAACCCCATAACTTCAACAGGCCTCCTGAGCTGTGCAAAGAGGAGTCTGGGTGCAAGTTTCTGCCCGAGAAGGGCACAGTGTAGATGCTGGGAGCAGCAGGCTGTAAAGCAGTGCCCGGGTGCACAGAGCAGTTCTGGCACAGGGCAGGCAGGGCGATTTGGGAGGACAGACTAACAGCTTCCCTCTTTTTTTTTCAGTTGTACATAATCACTGGTCAGGAAAATGGTGTGAAGCTGGGTCACACCCTTCCCGTGTGTGCTGCTCTCCAGATACCCGGGTGTCACAGGTGTCCTGAGATGGGTGACACCCTAGCCCAATTAGGAGGCTAAGCTTGGGAAGAATGGTGGACTAAACTATAAATAAAATAGGATTTTTCTAATCATAGATTAAAACACAACTTCCCAAATATTAGCTTCAGCTAATGCTCCTCTTCTTCCTTCTCAGTCTGGATTGAGTGAAGAACATCGAGTGCCTTTCTGCCAGCAGAAGGAATGAAAGTTGTGTACAGAACTGGGGAGTCACGACAGCCTAGCACACAAATGTTCTCAACAAGGAATGTAATATGGGCAGCTCCTACTGAGATGGTTCTTGTGCAATAACTTAAACAGTACAGATTACTACTTGGGGAAATAAAAGACAACATAACTTTAAAACTTGAAAAGCTCTTTCTTCGTTGTAATCAATTGCAATAATCCATGTCAGTGATTTAGATGAAGATCAACTTTACCTTTCTTTGCTGATGACACAAAACTAAGAGCAATAAAAAACTTAAGTGCATTTGTGCACAACTAATGGATTGGATGTGGCATGTGCCAATGGAAGTCGGGATGTATAATGCAGCATATACTGGATGCCAAATTAATGGAATCATTTGGGCATTCTGGAACACTTGTGGCATTGAGTTTAAGTCATTTAAGGAGTCTGGCAGGGGTTGATGACCTTCTGTTTTCAAAAGATTGAAGAAGCCTAGTACTACAGTAGGCAAGCCATGGTAGGAATTTTATCCCCTCCATCAGCTGCTACTCAGTGCAAGGATGGAAGATGATAAAAGCAAGGCCATGAGATCGTGTCCCTAATAGGAAGGACATAAGAATGCAGATCCACCTGGACAGAGAGCTGGAGGTTCAGGCACACAGGTGATGGACCAGGCAGCCCAACCTCCTGCTAAGCATGAAGACCTTCACCAGGCCACGGAGCTCTCGCTGATTTGCCACGGCACTGCTTCCCACCTGGATTAGCTCCTGAAGGACACTGGTCACAGCATGGAGTGAAATGCATCTCACTGCCAACATGTAATGTCCAGAATTACCTGATGAGGAGCAGAGATTCATTCAAGGAGCTCAGATGTGCAGCAGAGCTGGAGACAGGGCAGTTTTCTCCCAAATTCCAGCAAACTGGCCCAAGCTAGGGTGAGGCACAGGTACAGTTTTGTTGGGCTGGCTGGCACAGGGGCAGAGGAAGCTGGGTCTGGTCCCTGTGGTCCTGCCACTGGGCAGAGCAGCAGCGAAGGACCCAGCAAATCCCACATGCTGGGAATAACAGAGGTCCTGCTCTCTCTGCCTCTTCATGTGGAAGTGGGAGATGCTCCACAGAGGAGCAAAACCACTCCCTTGGGCTCCCAGGAGGTAAATACTTGCAGGCTCAGCTCAGAGCATTCACCAAGGACCAGCACAGCACCCTTGATATCTGTATGGATACTGCAGAGGTTACTGGGAGATCTCTGGGAGTCCACTATCCGCAGGCAGATTTCACTCCTTGTTTTATTTTCATCTTTTGAAGAATGGCCGAAGGTCTGGGTTTGTGAGGGTGTTTGGAGCCTGCCCCACTCAGCACCGCAGCCAGCTCAGGCCCCCCTCTGTGGACACCCAGCATCACCTACACCAAAGTGTCCAGGGCCAGGCTGGACGGGGCTTGGAGCAGCCTGGGACAGTGGGAGGTGTCCCTGCCATGGCAGGGGTGGGACAGGATGAGCTTTAAGGTCCCTCCAACCCAAACCGTTCCGTGATCCTGTGATCGCACAGCTCATGGGGCTGAGGCAGAGCACAGCTCACACCTCTCCTGCAGCAGGGTGGGAACTCCCCTCTGTGCTGCCCAAAGAGCACGAGAACCCTCTCAAACGTCTCTGCTTCTCGCTCCCAGCATTCCAGCTCTGGGCACATCCTGCAGAGGACACATGGACATTCTGGGTGCAGATGCAGAGATGCCCTTAGGCCGCTGGCTCCTATTGTCACAATGATCTGGGAAGAATATTTTATTTCTAATCCCCAAATTAAATTTGTGGGAGTATATATCTAAATACCATTACTGCTCTGACCTTAACAACAGATTTTTAAGGTCTCTGAAATGTTTAGAAATGCTGAGACCCCCCCAGAAAGGATGGAAAAGCACATAGGTGGCAAACTGCCACAAACTGAACTATAGCTCTGCCCATCAAAGCCACCTGGACACCTCCAGGAGGCAAACTCAGACACCCAAAAACAAGTGGGCACCAAGCAGAAATATTTATTCTGCTGCTGCATCAGGAAAAAGTTAGGATCTTAGAAGACTCAAAAGAGTGGGCAAGGGAAACACACGGCACTAAAGGGAAATGCTCCAAATAGCCCAAGCCAAGGGTGCAAATAAATACCTCCTCCTCGAAAAATGCCCACCTGCACAGAAGCAAACACTTCATCCACCTGGTCCAACTCACTCAGGCAACACGTAAGGAGGGAATCTACCAACTGAGGAGCAGCTACATGAGCAAGTGCTCACCTGGGTGAGTCACAGCCCTTAAATTATTACTCCTCGGCAGTGGGGGTGATTTCGGTGCAGAAATACGTGCTTCGAGGAAAGTTCGGAGGTGTGATGTAAATCTCAGTATTATTTATGTGAGCTATAAATGAGCTAAACTATGACCTAGCTGAGCAAAACACTTTTGTAAACCAAGGCACTGAATATTGTGTAGTTTGCATGTTTAACAGGACCAGGCTTTCATCACGGAGTGGAGGAGAGCTAATAACCCATTGATTTTAGGGCCCATTTAGGAAACGAATTGCCTATACAGATCTGATCACCATGCATTACTTTGTAACATCTAATACCCTGGGCACAAAATAATGCTGAGAGAGGCAAATTGTGGAGCCATTTTTATCCGGGGAGGGTTTGTGCATGAGGGCACGGCACAGGGGCTGCTTGGGCTGGGGCTTAAGCAAAGCCAGGAGGAGCTGTGAGGAGATGGCCGATGTTCCTCCAGTTGTGCTGAGCTCTGCCTTGTGCACCCACCCACGGAGCTGCTCAGCCCTGCCTGGGAGATCATTCACACGCACATAATTAAGCAAAGCTTGGAAAATGACCTGTCCAAAATTCAGTCCCACTGATGATTCAATAATCCTTAATTCTCATTGCATTTTTCCATCCTTGTTCAATAAAGACAAGTTTTTCTGGGCTTAAAACTTCCAAACAGAGGAGTTCAGGTACAGAGGAGTTCATGTACATAGCATGGGCTTTTCAAAACATAAATTCACAGACATATTTCACTTGCAGATTTAAGACTGCTTTGGAAAGATCATCCAAATGCTAAGAATTACCAATTTCATAGTAGCATCAAGCATCAACAGATTAAAACTCAGCTTGATGGGATGGGCAGCATCTTCAGCACACTCAGACCACATCTCCATCACGACTTTCCCTGCCTACACTTAAGTGACTCCCCCTGAAACAGCCGTGCTGCAATACAGCTGCAGGAGCTGCTGCTGCCCTCCCCCTGCCTGCACACACTGATCTCCTCCTCGGCTGACCGGAGTGCTTTGAGGAGTCTCCCACGGAGGTAAAGGAGCATTTAGTGATGAGTGGGAGGGTGAGAGATAAACCATGCTCCCCCACAGCTAGCCAGGGCCTGTGCTGCAAGGAGGGTGTTTCAGAAACTGGGAAGTCGAACGGCTGCCCACACACAACAGCTCCACTTAAACTGTCCACCCCACAGCCCAAGTGCCAAATGTGGACAGGACAATCAACAGGACCAGGACAACAGCCAGCCCACCCCCAAAATGTGTCCTCTCCTCCACCAGGCACCCACATCCTCCACAATTACAATTCTTGGGACAAAAAGGCTCAAGCTGGTAGGGTGTAGAGTCCATGCAGGCCCCTTCAGGCATCTCTCTCTGTTGATAGACCTTCAGAGAGACACAGCAGGGACCATCAGACAATCCTGTCACACCTGAACCAGGCTGGCAGGGAGCACTGCTCTCATCCCCAGGGAGAAATGCTGTGTGTTTGTTCCAACTGCTGTTTCCCTGCGGCTCCTGTAAGCACGGGATAACGGGACAGGGTAATTGGGGTAACCCCGGCTTGTGTCCCCCTCAGCGCCGCCGTGCACCTCGGAGCCCCTGCACCGCCCACGCGCCCTCGTCCTACAAGGCACGGGTGCACGAGGCAGCCTCTGTCCCTCGTCCTCAGCACAGCTCAGAACGCACCCCGAGACAGCTCCTCGGGAACAAAGGCACCAGCCACAGGCTCCAGCAAGCCCAAGGCAGCTCCCGGGACATAAATCCCGCTATTTGATAGCTCCTCAAACGGTTGAAATGGAAGTTTGGTTGTGGTTTATGAAATCCTTTGACAAATTGGGGTGCCCCGAGGCTCGATCCCGCTGCCTGTGGCACAGCCCACGGCAGCAGTGGCGAGGGGACCCCCTGGGCTGTCACTGCCGGGTTCGGACCCGCTTGGCGCTGCCGTTCATTGCAGGCTGCGAGCACCCCGCGGCTTTGCGCAGGATCCCCGCCCGTCACAAAGCCGGTTCCTGCAGAACGCAGCAGCATTTTGCTCTCCGCAAATACACTGCCCCTGGCTCAGAGCAGTTTGGGAAAAACTGCGGGGAAATCGGGAACATAGAAGTTTATAGTTACGGGCTGTTCGAACAGTTAAAGAACAATGGTGTGTTGAACAAAACGCACTTTATGGATGTTCGACGGTGCAGACAGAACGCAACACCAATACACACGTGAATGCGTGTGCCCGCGCATTCATCCCCATTCAGAGCTGCATTCTTCCACGCTTTCAGTAACACTCGGGTTTCTCGGGGCCGCTTCGGGTACGGTACCGGGGAGTTCTCTCCCTCTCCGCCCCGCATTCGGTGCTGATGCGGAGGGGAACGCCGAGGGCCGGCACCGAAGGGCGCTGGGATAACAAGTGCGCCGAACAGGGCCGGGCTGGGGCTGGGGCGCAGCAGTGGCGGGGCGCTGGTGGGGACAGCGGACCAGAGTGCGGCCGTCCCTCGCACCCTGTCACCCGGTATAGATTTCCCCGTTGTCTTTTCTTCCTTCCCTGCCAGAGACCTCCCCTCGATCGGTGTTTCGGCTTAGGCTGCGCATTCTGGCTGGTGAACGGCACCAGTCGGGCAGCTGCACGGCCCCGGCACCATCACCCCGGTGTGACTGGGTTCGGCCCTGCCGCGGGACCTTCACAGCCTGCCCCCGACAAACCAAATCGACCGGAGCCCATGCCCTGGTACCGCTGAGGAAAGAACCAGTCAGGGAAATATTTTCTCCGTCCCTCGCCCTGAACCGGCCTGTGCCGCAGCCGGGACCGGCACCGGCGAGCCCGGGAACGGCGTTACGCTCCTGCAGCCTCCCGGTGACCGCGGCCAGGCTGCGGCCGTGGGAGAGGCAGAACCACCCCCCCTCCCGGGAACGCGGCCACGGGAGCGCCGGCTCCTGCCCACGGCCGGGGAAACCCGCCCGGCCCTGGCTGCTTTCTAAAAATGTCAGTTTTGCAGCTTCCCCCGCTGTTGGAGGCCGGGGCACCCGGGCNGGCGCCGCCGACCGCGTCCCCAGGCCGGGATCGCTCCCGGCCGCTTCCCCCGCACCGGCGGAGAGCGCGGCAGCACCGCGCACAACCGGCCCCGCCGCCGGCCCCCAGCCTCGGTCCCGCCCGCCGTCCCGGCCCCGCTCCCCGGCCCTCTCGCCGCCCCTATTTCGGCTTC
>VWZW01001373.1:433459-479537 GCA_013397115.1 Edolisoma coerulescens | reverse complement strand
CGGCGGTGCCAGGGGCCGGCCGGGTGCCTGCGGGGTGCTGGTGGTGCGGGAGCGGATGCGCCCACCCAAACCCGGGGTACCCTGCCCCTGTCGGGGAGCCGGACCCCGCTCAGGGCTGGCTCCACCGGGCAGAGGAAGGCAGCGGGACCCGCGGGCGGGCGCAGGGCACCAGCAGCCGGGCAGCTTCCCATCGCAGGGAGGTGAGAGAGCCCACAGCCAGCTGGGCTCGGGCCAGGCCCCAGGCACGGCACAGCAAAGCACGGCACGGTATGGCCTGACCGGGCACAGCACGGCCCGGCCTTCGTGTGGAGCGGCTCGGAACAGCAGAGCCCACGGCCCCGGCCTGCCACGGCCCAGCGAGGCGGGGCGCGGCAGGAGCCCGGCCGGGAGCGCCAGCCACGAGCAGGAGCTGCAGGGGCCTCTGACCCAGCACACGAGCAGCCAGGGCGTGCAGCGCGGCCGGACAGCGCTGGGCAGCACGGCCGGACAGAGCTGGGCAGCACCGGAGGGACACTGCTGGGCAGCACCGGAGGGACACTGCTGGGCAGCACGGCCGGACAGCGCTGGGCAGCACTGGCCGGACACTGCTGGGCAGCACCGGAGGGACACTGCCGGACAGCGCTGGGCAGCACCGGAGGGACACTGCTGGACAGCACGGCCGGACACTGCTGGGCAGCACCGGCCGGACACTGCTGGGCAGCACCGGCCGGACAGCACTGCACAGAGCCGTGCAGGCAGGAGGGGGCCGGGAAGGGAGAGTCCTTGAGGTGTGTGGGAGGCTGCTGCGGCATTGTCATCCCTGTGAAGTTGTGCGTATTGTACAGACATTAACTGAGATGCGGTGCCGGGAGCGCGGTGCCGGCAGGGAGGATCGCGGTGCAGCCCTGCCACGCTGGGGCACCGCGCCTTGGGGCTGCCGGGGAGCGTGGCTGAGCCAGCCCTGCCGGGATGCCTGGGCACAGGGACTGGCCGGGTCCGGAGAGCACTGCTCCCCGTCACCTGCAAAGGTATGGGGGGACAAAGTTAAGTGGGAAAAAAACTAAGTGAAGCTGTGGAAGAGGAGTGACCACCTGCCTGGCACCACTGGGCAGAAGGGTCTCCCATCCAGTCTGTCACTGGGAGTCACTGGGGATAGAGGTGTGGCAGCTGCCTCACTCATGCCTGAAAACCAGAGCTGCTCTCAGGCCTGGCTGCCGTGGAGGTGACATGAAGGGGGCTGTGCTGCAGCTTGCCACGGTCACTGGGTTTGGTAACGCTGCACACACGCCTTCCTCAGCCCCAGGGATGTCTTTGGGATCCAAACACAGAGGGCCCTGGAGGGAGGGTGTCCTTGCAGGACCACGTCGTCGCAGGACCCCCATGTGCCTGGCAGTGGCCACTGCCACCGTTCAGCTTTTGAAGTGCTTCCTGTAGGATGAGATAATAAAACCACGTGATGAACACTGCTGATAACCCGCTGCACCCACCCTCCACAGCTGCTCATGCTCAGGCTGTGGTGCTGCACCTTGTGGAGAGGAGACACCCCCCCCAGTGCCTGGAGCTCATCCACTGCACGAGCTGTGAAGGGCCCTCCAGCCTGTGACCACTGTGTTTGTGAGCTGTGGGGCTGGGAGGTGCAGGCTGGCACTGCCCAGCGGTCACAGTGGTGCCCAGGGCTCACCCTGGGACATGGCAGCAGCAAATGTGCCTGTGACAGGGCTGTGGAGATACAGGCACAGGGTCTTGAGCGAGCTCAGGCAGTGATCACAGCTGGATCACACCTGAAACTGCTGAGCACATTCCACTGCTGCTGAACCGCTGTGCTGGGGCTTTAGTCCAACTGAGTCTGACCCCTGAACCACCTCGAGCAGCCCCACAGAGCACCAGATGTCCTGGTACATCTCATCAGCTGCCTTTCTGCATTTCCAGCTTCTCTCACTTGGCCCCTTCCCCAGCGCTCTGGCTGTGACACCTTGGGCTGCACCCCTGGCAGTCCAGAAGCTCCAGTTCCTCCAGTGGCTCCCTCTGTCAGGGCCTGGGACCAGCAGTGGTGCCAGCAACCCTTGCCCAAGGTACTGCCCAACAGCTGGAAGCCAGTGCTTGGACAAAGAGAGGTTTGACCAGTGTCCGACCTACAGCTCAGCTCTTCAGAAGCACCTTCATGCTGCTTCACTAGCTGTCACAGTGCCACAAATAAATCTTCCTTAAGGCCATGCCAGCTCTCACATTTTAAACTCCTCTGTTGTCCACAGACCCTCCATTAACACTCAGGAGCTCAGGGCTGTGAGCTGGTCTGGCTCCCTGACGGTGCTGGAGGCAGGGCAGGCAGCTGGGATGTGCCATCCCCCGAGGGCATCGCTCATTGCTTTGGGTTTTGTCTGCTCCTACAGGGAACGCTGCTGCACCAGGAGCAGCAGCAGGTGCTGAGATGTTCCTGCTGCAGCTCCTGTCTTTGGCAGCGGGTCTCAGGCCGGGCAAGGCCAGTCCTGTTCTCCACAGCCTTTCCTGCATGGGTATTGCTGCATGAACCCATCGTGTTTTGAGTGATTGCCCACAACTCACGTGGAAGTCAGCATGACAGAGGACACGAGTTGGTTTTCAGCTACAGCACTCCTGTGGAGCTGGTGGGTGATGCTGGTGTTCAGGCTGGAGAGGGAAGTGTGTAGTCTGTGTCCTGGCATGGGACGGGGAAGGGAGCAGGACAGGCAAAGCAGCTGACGTGCAGTGAGCTCTGCCTGTAGCCAGCTGTGCCCAGCTGTGGGGGGCACCGGCAGCCAAGGGCTGAGGTTTGTGCAGGGATGTGGTCCTAACCCTTGTACCTTCTGCAGGGCTCAGTGAGACCCTCTGGGTCCTCCTGGTCAGTGATGAGCCCCCCTGGGTGGGGACCACCGTGGGCAACAGGCCCCAGGACAGAGCAGTGGCCTGGCTGCCCCATCCCAGCCTGTGGCCGTGCTCTCCTGGGGCAGCGCTGGGCTCAGGCACTCAGCTCCTGGTGCTCAGCAGGGCTGACAAAAAACCCCTCTGGTTTTGTCAGCCCGCAAGGGTTAAGTCAGCTGCTGTTTTTCTGAGGGAAGCGCTCTGGTGCTGCAGAGCCAAAGGTCATTCCCCTCTGCCCCTTCCTTTGGGTTTGGAGGGCTGTGCCCCTCCTGCCTCCCCTCACCCCATGAAGGCAGAGGGAAGGGCAGGGTGGTGGAGCTCTGCCCTCAGCAGCCTTTTCCCCAGCAGAACAAGGGATATTCCCTATACCCTGACATGGAGGAGAGCAGGACACCTGCCCCATAAACCCTGCCCAAGGGCCCAGACACACAGGCACCAGTAAAACTCTCTGTGCTCCGTGTCCCAGTGGGTGGAAGCAGTTAAACCCCACTCACAGAGCCAATGCTAGTGGGTTCTGAAGCCTCTGACAAAGGAACGTGCCTTAGTGGCTTCAATTCCTGTTCCAAAGCACATCTTTGTGGGGTTGGTAACCTCACCTGTTACATTAAAATAGCCAGAACTTTATTTCAGTTCAGAATCCATGCATTGTTCCACAAATGGCTGAGCCCAGATGAGAAGGAGAGGGTGCAGGGGAGGTGCTGGGGAAGGAGCTGCCACTGGAAGGGAAGAGAGCCCAGAGGATGATGGGCAGATGGGGCTCAATTTCTTTCTGCCACCTCTGATAACATCAGGCTGTAGTGAAGCCAACAGGGAACATCCTGGTCTCGTGGACAAGCCCTGGAAGATGCAGAGACACCGGGTCTCTGGGAGCAGCAGCGCCAGCCCCAGGTGAAGGGGGAGGGAGGGAGGTGCCGCAGGTCGGGGATAAGCCCGGGGAAGCAGCCGCTTCCTTCCCTCCTTTATTCTTATCTTAAATACCAACCCGCAGCTGCTGCCAGCTTTTTCTACTAAATATGACTTTTGCTGGGCAAATTACATTAGGATGGATGCCACAGGTATCCATTAAGGTTTATTTATCGTGATACCGTTTGTATCTCATGCTTATAAATAACTTATGTTATAGCTTTTGTTTGTAGAAATGTAACTTACATATTTTATTATGCTTTCTGTAAACCTCAAAAAGAATTTTGTCAAAGCAGTGCCTCTTAACAGCAGTCTACACCCTGGTACATAAAATCTACACCAGCATTATTTTTTAATAGGGTGAGGAAGCGTGTTATCCCGCCGCAGTTTGAGAGGTTTGCTGTCATCGTAAACTCGTTGTGCAATAAAACATGAAGGAAGCCAAGGAGCTGCTCTGTGAGGTGTGCCTGCGCTGGGGCTGGGCTCTTCAGAGCCCCTTCTGCAAGCAGGGCACGGTGTTCGAGCGCTGCCCTCGCCCGCCCCGGCTCTGGGCTCGCTCCGGTTCTGCTCTGGCTCGCGGGGGCACGGACGCTTCCCTGAGCCTCAGCAGCTCGTGCTTTGCTCTCCAAGGGTGTAAAACACTCCTGAGGGACAACCAGCCCTGTTTTACAGTCCCCAACTGTTTGCATTACTGGGCAGGCTCACGTTTGTTCCCTGGGAGGAAACTGCTTGGGTTCTGAGTGGCATCTCCCTCTGACATTTCCCATTCCATTGTTTCCACTTCTTTTAAAGGGGAAAAAAATTCCGATCCCTTAAGGCAATTATGTCTTTTCAAGAGATGCATAAGGCATTACACGTGCTTTCAGAACCCTGTGGAGAACCTGGGCTGCACCCGCTGTGACCAGGCCCCTTTGCAGAGCTGACAGGAGCCTCCCAAAGAAGAGCCTGGAGCCATAAACCTGTTTGCTGTGCTTTCCCTTTCCTAACCTAAAAGCAAGTGTATTTCTACAGCCAGCTGCTCTAAAGTCATTCCTGTTGTCAATTGTTTACCAAGGTGAAAATGCCCTTTAAACTCTCATCTCCAATTTGCCCAGTTTAGAAAATGCTCTTTGGAGCCTCTCCTGTGACAGGGATGTGTTAGAAGGGACATTCCAGGGGTGTGTCTGAGTGCCCCAGGGAGGCTGTAGGTGGGTGTTAGAGAAGCCCTGGAGCTTGGGCAGGAGTTGTGGGACCTGTGTACTCTCCCCTTCTATAAGCCAAAGCTTCAGCTTGGCAAAGCAGCCAATTTACCCAGAAAAGGAGCTGGTTTGGGATCACGTGCCCGTGATGTGTCACCACTGTTTCATTTTCACCAGAACGCAGCCACAGAACCCATCAGCTTCCACCTGAGCCTCTAACGCCGACGCCCGGAGCCGTGAGACCAGGGCAGGGTTGTCCCAGAGCCACCAGAGAGGAGGCAGCACTGCCAGGGCCCCTCCCCACGGCCTTGGGGATCGGTTCTGCGGCGTTGAAAACCCAGCTGAGCAGCTCAGGTTCCAGTTTCCTTTGGGAACTTAACAGCCACACAAATCCATGGGTGCCCGAGGTGGGGATGTCACTCACACTTCCCACGAGGTCCTCACACCTCGGCACGTGGCCTCAGGGGGAGGAACACCCTAAATCTGCAGCTGGCCAGGAGCCTCCATGGATTTCTGTAACCTCCAGGGATCCCTTTAGCTCGATGGATTTCTGTAGCATCCATGGATTTCTGCCATCTCCATGGATCCCTTTACCTCCCTGGATCACTCCTCAGGTGCTCAGCACTCCTGCAGCTCAGACCCTTTGGCAGAAATACTTTTTTGAGCTGAGCTTCAATGTAAACAGCAAACTGACAAAACACATTCCTTCCTTCCAGCTGTAGTTCCTGCCGTTTAAAAATGTGCAGGAAAGTATCAATTGCAAAGAAAAAAACTGGAAAAAACCCTGTAAGAAATACAGGTATGAAATTTTCCTCCCTATTGGCCACAATTAATAACTCCCGTTCTTATCTAAGCAGTGATGAAATATTATTAAATTCACAAATGTCAGCAAACATGACAAACGTGAAATCTTTTTTTTTTTCTTAGGCAAATAATGGAAAAACCCAACTCAATCCCAAAGCAAATTTGTAATTGCACATAATGGCTTTTCCACATAATAAACTGACTTATTGCTTAAGCAATTCTGATTTTGGTAAGGTCTTCCTTCAACTCATTTTGCATCTCCCCAGCCAGCAGAGCCCCTCCTGCCCAGCACAGGACACCCACTGCTCCCCAGTGCAGGTCTTTTTCTTTTTTTTGCAGTGGTGGATAGAATTTATTCTTTGTAAAGTGTTTTAACATCTTTATTTTCTTCTGTGTTTTTTTTTTTTCCAGTTTCCAAAGACCTGGAAAATGTGTACTTGTGAAATAACATCCTCTGTACTTCACTAAGTCTTGCTCCATCATCTCTTATTTCACTCTGTGCAACATTCTCAATTTTCTTGCTATGCTTATAGCCTAAAAATGCTCATTTTCAGTCTTCTTTGTGGTCCACATTGTCATTAACCACACATGCTGCAAAGAAATATATAACATTTTGTAGAAAAATAGTAATTTTATTAGTTTGAAAAGGTGTCATATAAAGTTTGTACTGGCTTTCAACTCATTTTCAAACAAATATGTCCTCAAGAGTGAGCTTGGAGGTTTTACCTGATGAGCTATTATTTACTGTTATGTACAGAACTGAGAATCATTAACTGATACAAATTCAGAAGGAATGCATATCCTTTTGTTCTTTGGCTAAGCACTGTTTCTACACTGTCTCACAAAATAACAGGATTATAAATTTTGATAAGAAAGGCTGAAAAGATTCTTCAAACCACAGCTGGTTTTCCATTGTTTTCACTATTATAAATCCTTACATTTAGGCCAGAGATACAAAAAGGCAGAAGATATCTTTAAAAAATAGTTTTCACAAGGGTAAAACATGTCTCTAACAAGATAACAGGGTCCCAGCACTGTCAGGGATGGTTTCTCAGTCAGTGCTCTGTTTCCAAAGTCCTTGTCAAACCCCATCCACGCCCCCGGGGTCGGAGGCCCCTTTGCTGGGCAGAGCTTTGGCCACGTGTCCCCAGCACGTTCTGAGGGACCTGGAAAAACAAACACCAAAGGCTGGGTTAAAGGAGACCCGACAGTGAGAGATGCGTTGCAAGAGGTGGTAAAGATAATAACTATAATGTCTATTAAATGGAAAGAAACCCAGAGGAAGCCTCACAAGCAGAATCCCCAGGTGCCCTCCAAAGCCAGCTCGACAGCACAAGGAGCAGGCAGGCTGGCCCAGCAGTGTGTGAGCCACGGGAGAGCCAGCAGGGCACGGCTGCAGCAAGGAGCTCTCCCATCTCACGGGGCTCAGGAACGTCCCCGTCCCCAGCTCAGGGCTCCTTGGGACGTGCCACGGGGCCAGCCCTGCCTGCCTCCCCCAGGACAGCTGCCAGAGTCCAGCCTGGCCTGCTGAGGGTGGGAGCAGACCCAGCTGGCCCAGAGCAAACCCAAAGAGCCCCCAGCACTGGCAGGCTGCGACGTGGAGCCCATTCCATGGGGTCACACCTGAGGCTGAGGGACAACCCCCAGAGCCTGCACAGCAGCCCAGACATGAACCTCTCCCTTGGCTTACCCTCACCTGAAATGAACCCTTTAACTGCCATCTATCACAGCTCTGCTGTGTGTCTGGTCTAGTGGAAAGTCTTCCTGCCCACGGCAAAGGGTTGGAACTGGATGATCTTTAAGGTCCCTTCCAACCCAAACCATTCTGTGATTGTGTTTTAAAAAAACCCAAATACCACAGCAATCCCAAACCCACACGGAAACAATTTAAAGTACCAGATGTGTCTGCACTCCTCATTTAGAGTTTTTTAAAGGTCCTTTGTCTGTCGCCTCCATGCTCTTTGCTGTGATTGTGTCAGACTTTGCTGGCTCACAAGAGCCAAGCTAATAAAGTCTCCCCAAGAAGAGCTCCTGAGGGCTCCTTCCTGCACAGGACTGTGGGGACAGGGGCCTGCAAAACTGATGGGATCTCAGCAAAGGTCTCTTTGCCAGATCAGGGGCAATAATCCTGCCTGCCTCCACTGCTCGGGGATGTCTGGCAGCAGCGTGGTGAGCTGGGCCTTGCTTGTGTGGAGGTACAGGATGCAATTAGCAATTTATTCTTTATTCTATTAATATTTTTTTATGTTTGTGCTTATTTCCTTACTAATGGAAATTGATTTCTGCTCAATTTTAAACATTTGCAGTTAAAAGGAGCCTCGTCCTTTGCAGAATAATTCTGAGGGGTTCCAAAGCCAGAGCTGAGAGCAGAGAGCCACCGTGCTACCTCAGGCTGCTTGGGGGGCAGTGCTGGCCCCGAGGTCGCCCACGGCAGAAGGCAAAGGGGACTGAGGAGGATGAGGGGCTCCTTCGGCCCAGTGACCCCTCTCCCCTCCCACCCGTGCCCTTCCCTCCTGCCTGCACTTCCACAAAACTCTCTGGACCTCCCGCCCCACGGCCCACCTGAGGGCTCTGCAGCACTTCCAGGTGAAACCCCTGTAAATTCTGGGATCTTTGAGGCCAGCGTTTGCCAAATGCAGCCTTTTCTGGCAGCTGCAGCCACGGGAGCCTCTGTCCGAGCGTGGGAAGGGCGAGCACAGGCAGCAGAGCTGGACCGCCCAGCCTTGGCTGGGTCATCCACGATCCCCGTCCTGTCCTGCAGCTCTGCACTCCTCTGGGCAAGGCAGCTCACAGAAAATGCACACTGATGTGTGTTTTCCTCGGAAAACAATGTTTTCTTAAGGATTTCATAGAATCATGGAATCAGTAAGGTTGGAAAAACCCTCTAGGATCACCAAGTCCAACTGCACATCTGCTGTCAGGCTGGCTGGTCAGCAAGGTGGCCCTTAGGTCTCTGAGGAACTACAAGAGCAAAGCAGAGAATATTAAAAATGAGGTTTGGAAATTTAAACCTGGAGTTACTCACCTGCACCTGGAGAACTTTTGAGCAAGTGCTACATTGTCCTCTGGGAGAGCAGCAGGCCGGGTCTGTCCCAGGCTGGGTCTGTCCCAGGCTGGCTCCAGGTGCTGCTCCCTGATTGGCATCACCAGCAGGGCTGAGGTGCAGCCGGGTTGGGGGGCAGCAGTTTAAACCTTAAACAAATCCCAAATTAAACGCACATCATTATCATCAAAACTATAGTTGTCCTGTACCTATGCAAAAATACAGGATAATGAAAGAAAATGTAATAAAATTGTAACACCAAGGCTAACTCCTGACAACTCCACAGGAGTTTTTGCTTTAATGTCTCCTTGGCAAATTTCATCCCCCAGCACAGCTCCTCTCAAACCAGTAACATCCCGTGTCCCCACCTTTGCTGCCCAGGGCAGCAGCGCTGGGAGCAGAGGCAGCAGCTGATCCACAGCTGGGTCCTGAAACACTCAAACCACTCTGAACATCCCCTGGGAGCAGGCGTGAAGGACGCAGGACCTGCCTGCACAAACACCAAACACTGAACACTGAACACCAAACACCGAACACCAANAACACCGAACACCAAACACCGAACACCAAACAAACACCGAACACCAAACACCGAACACCGAACACCGAACACCGAACACCAAACACTGAACGCCAAACACCAAACACTAAACAAACACCAAACACCAAACACCGAACACCGAACACCAAACACCAAACGAACACCAAACACCAAACGAACACCGAACACCAAACACCAAACACTGAACACCAAACAAACACCAAACACCGAACACCAAACATCGAACACAGTGACCAACGCAGGGTCCAGGGCAGAGGAGGCCACAACCCTGAGACCTGGTCCAGTGTCCACAAGTTATTTTTAGAAAAGGGGCATTCCAAGAACTTCATCCAACCTCACAATGGAAAGCATTAACAGCATCCCCAAGCAACAGCAAGGAAGGACATCTTTGCCTCCCCTTCCTGAACGCAGTATCCCATGGCACCCCTGTGCCCACACCATGGAGCTGTTCTGAGCCCTGGGGTCTCTAAACATCCCAGTCCATACTGAGCTCCTGCTGTCTCAAAAGATTAGAGCTGTTTTAGGGTACACTGTGAGTACGATTCCCATTTTGGCATCATTAACCCTACTGGTGCAAGCACGCATCAACCCCAATTTTTCTGGTTCCCCAAGTAATTGATGCCTTCCCTTTGAAATGAGTTATGGGCACAGAAGATCTCATTAAAACAAAGGAAGAAGAGAACAAGCAGTACAACATGGTAACTGCATGCTTGCTATTTCCCAGGAACTGCAGAGACAGAGACCCCACCTGAAATAAAGGAACCCCTTCCCAGTAAATAAATCAGCAGTGCACTGCAATGAGCCAAGCAAAGATGACTTTCACAGTTATATATAAGTAGGTGCCCTACTTTTTCTGAACGTGAAATAAATAACCTTGATGCAAAAGGGGCAATGCAAATATTACAAATCCTATTTCCTGTTCTTCACCCTTCCAAAAGAAATATAAGACTTGTTCATAAGTAAAGGTGCTTATACATATCCATGTCTGCTAAGCAAAACACATAATCATTAGAACGAGTCTAATTTCAGTAAAAAGAATATTCTGACAGTCACAAATTTATTCCTTATGATTTACAGCTCCATGGTTTTATCTTCAAGTGAAATATTTAATTTCTTCTTATATTGAAGTATCAAACCCATATAATTAATATGTAGTCAGGGTAATCCTTACGCGCTATAAATCAGAAGCATTATATAAACAAAAGTGTCGTCTTGAACAAGATTGGGAATGCACAAAACTACTTATATCCCACTTTTATAATGATGCAGTGACTCAGAGCAGATAGAAAATGATTAGTTTTCCTTCCAAAGTAGGAAATATTGCTTCCATCCGTAAAGTATAATATTGTGATGTCATAAAGTTTTCCTAAACACTGAATTTACCCTTATTCCCTCTCAATCATTTTAAAAGAACTGCTCTCTCTTATAGAGCTTGGATTTAAATCACAATAACACACCAAGAAGATGAATGACAGTGCTGTTGGATATGGCTAAAATTGGATCCTTCAGCACAGGTGAATGATGAGACAGCGCTTCTCTTCTTGATATATTTTCTTCTTCTATTAGTTTCCTTCCATGGCTGGGATTTCAGTTTGAATTTTAATGTATGCGGTTGCTGCTAATCTTAGTGTCTGATTTTTTTCCAGCGCCCTCTTATTGTATAGACAATTCATTCTCCAAAGCAGTAATACACTGAGGCTTGTGACTGCCCAGGAGATAAAGCAATTCAGAATAAAGTTAGAGCCAGCTCTGCAGAAAGGCACAGACAACAGGTCAATATCCGCAGAAACAACGCAAAAATGCACACACTGGGATCCAAGCAAGGCACTCCCTCAGAGGCTCCCATCCCAGGCAGCAGCGTCGCTATAAAGTCACCAGGGAAACATGAGGGGCACATCCAAATTCATAGCTTCAGGTTCTGCTGAAAGGGCAAATTGCAGCGTATTTCCTGGTTTACAGAATCTGCCACAGATGCGCACAACCCGAACTGCAACCAATGCCAGCAGTTCAGCGTAAGCGCTCAGATAATTCCCCCCAAAGCCAGTTGTTCCTGGGAAACCATTCAGAGAAAGAAATTGGTTAACTATTTTTCAAGGAAACAATTTTTCCAATGTGATTTTCACAGTGTTCTTGTTTCAACTTTCTATCTAAAAGCCTGATGAGGTTGCATAATTTCTACTGCTGCTTAATTCTGGAAACGTGAAAACAAAGTTTATCAGAAAAGTTAATCATATCCTTGTATGATCCAAGGTTGGGTGTAAAAGTTGGGGTGAAAGTTTGAGAGGATTTTTCATCAAAATGGAGCCATTCAGCCTCTGTGAACTACCTGTAAGACACCCACACAGTGCCTGAGCTGAAACCCACTCTTCATTCCTAATGTGAGCGTTAACGGGGCCCAAGGACAGAGACGGGCGATTTGAAGGGCAGCAGGCAGCTCTGTTGTATGTGAAATAAGTACTTTCACAGTTTTGGCATGTGAAGAGTGAATCTGGTGGAACTGGTTAAACACTCACTTCCTCATTGAGAAGTGTAAGTCCAAGTAGAGGTGTTGAAGCAGACCATTGGTTTCTGCAGTCTCCAGAGATGATGGTGCTCATGAGGACTGACATCACCTGAAAGAAAATTCAGACAGTTTACACAGATGCTGTTGTTAAAACTGTGATGTGCTGAGAAGGAAAAATGCATGAAACCTTTACTAACCATGCTGAAATCACTGATGTTTCTTACATGAACATGGTATTACAGAAGTCATTCTTCCAAACAAATATTTCCATAACCAAAACTACCAGGTGAAGAAAGTTAAAATCATTAATGCCAGAGCTCGGCTCTAAAGCCAAAGTTGAAATAAAACCAAATATGAATTGAGATTTCGAGCAGTGTTTATTTGAGGTACAGCCTTTGGAGTTCACTCTGGGATTTTCCCCTTTTCTCACTCTCTCCAGAGAGCAGCACAGGTGTGCCCAGCACTCTGTATGAGTTTTAGACAAAACCCAGGCTGCTCTTCAAGATTCTGGTTTTCTCACATCCGCCTTTCTCCGTGTATGACACTGCCAGGACTGGAGAGGAACACTCCCCATTTCAGCCAAGGAAATTGTGATTACAGCAAGAGGTCTTTCAATCTGTACCCTTTCCCCCACAGTTACAAACCCAGCCTCGGAGTTTAGACATTTTACTTTACTTCTGTGACTTGTTTTACAGAGCTCCGTAGCAGGGATAAAGCCACTTCATCAGCTCTATAGAGCTCTGAGATCCATCAGCTCACACAATGAAGTTCTGCTGGCACCCAAACAGAAGCTGCACAGTTCACTTTGCCCCTTGGCTGGCACACCCCTGGAGCCCCACAAAGCTCTGACTCTGAGCCCCCTTCTTGTTCTGTTCTGTACCTCTGGTGTGTCTAGCTGGGAAGGGTAAGACTTATTTTAGGGATTGGCACCATTCTTGTACAAAGAAATTACAAAATAATGATAGAATCCATTTAAAGATAAAATGCTTTAAGATATCCTTGAGATATGTTCGTCCCAAACGCCAAAGGCCACAACACACACAAACCTAAAAACATTACTTAGAGATTAAACAGGGAGAAAATTTGTAAAATGTCACCAGTAAATAGTTTGACTCACATTTATAAAATATCTACACCCTAAAACCAAACACAGAGGAAGTAGAAAATCATTAAATCCTTTCTTCTAGGCCAATGAGTAGCTGTGAGCGGGGTCTCCAGAGAGCTGCCACACTGCAAACTAGCCTGTAATAACTGACCAAGGCGAAGTCAAACAGCATGTTTCACTAAATGAAAAAGATGAATCCTAGCACTACAAATCACCTGGAACAGAGAGATCCACAAATCACTTCAGCATCCAGGTTAGGAACATATGGTCTGGGGTGGGAAAGGGCAATTCTTCACTTGACTTCACAGTTATGTATCACACAAACTGGGTTCCATTACTCACAGGACAAAAACAGTTCCACGCTGCTTTGGAACCAAAGCAAACAGTTCCAAACCTCTGCATGAGCACTAACAGGGGCTTGTTTTCCAAATGTGAAGAATAATTATGACGTCTTTTAATTCATTCCTCACTAGGTTTTCATCTTCATTGCTTGTAACAAGGCCAGCTGTTGGGACAGAAGCATTTTTTAAGTAATAAACCAAACTCACCCGAGCTGTGGATTTGTCTGAGCACCACTGCTCATGCACTCATATTTCTGAGAGAAAGTGCTAAGCACGAAGGGATTCCCAGTGTGATGCTTAACCTGAACAGGGCACGCCCAGGTCCTGAGAGACCCAGAGGAAAGCACCACCTCTTTAGACTTCAGCTTTACCAAACAACTCATGAGATTGTCTTTAAGGTCTCTAGTCCAGAAGCTCTAAATTGCAAACAAACCACAAAGTAAATGCTTTTGGAAAGTTTTTGGCCTAAATATGAAAGATGACCAAAATGTCCAAAATTCACCTGGAAAGCACTTACCTGTCTCTATGAGTAAGGAGTACTGAGAGCACTGAAAGAAGGGAGGAATACAATGAACACTTTAATTCATAAAAACAAAGCCAACATGAAGCTATCTATGTAATAGTAATTAATAACTATTAATTGTGTGCTTTGATATTGGCCAACCAGGAAGGCAGTGGTGAAAGCCTCCCTTCTGCTCTGGGCTTTTTCTCTGACAAGATCCCACTGTCCAAAGTTTTAAATTCCACTTCTGACTCCAGAGGAGGAAGAACCCTCTCAGAAATCCCTGGCCACACAGGGAACCATGCAAGTGAGGGCTCACCCCAGGCATGAGCATGGCTCTTTTCTCCTTGGGCCAGTCCATTCCCCTTCTTTACAAAAGGAACTGTTGACAGAACAGGCAAGAATGAAGAACTGTTCTTCCAATAAATTAATTCATCAGAGCTTCTCCTCCCTCAGAGCCTTGGATGGAGGAGGAAAACGTTGGTCAAGACAACTTTCATTATGAAAACTTGTTCTCAAGGAAGCTGGAAGAGAAGCTGCCCTCCCATTAAAAGGCTGCTTTGCTGTGCCAGGTTATCAGCACAACATCTGCGCCACTGCAGGTCCTGTGACTCATTTCTCTTTCCCTTATCTTGGGATGGATCTTTTCCTGTGCTGCAACTAATCACACTTTAGCAAAAGGAACATCACATTAACACCAGAGAAAGCAGCAGAGCTACTCCTTCACAAAGGATTAGAAGGGTCAGGAACATGCACAGATTTTAACAAAATACTTGTCTGGTAACAGCACTCATTGTTTCCAGTCAGATCTGAAAAGTTCACATTTTTTTTCATTGTTTAGCATACAAAATTTGGTAGGTTTCTAAAGTTCCAGCTTCAGGCAGTCAGCTGTGATTACTAATTTAAATGTCCTTTGGAATTCTTAGTTCTTTCATCATAAATTCTTCCTGTATCAGTAAACGGATCATCATTTACTAATAACACCAGGAAGATTTAAGCACTCCAAGATTATTAAATACTTTAAATTTTAATCTGTTGTTTTAAAATATTTATTTTACTAGAAAGCTTGATGTTCACATTGATATTTTCCATGTTCAAAGCGAAAATTTCCAGATGAAATACAAAAACCAAAGCCTTTATTTATCTTGAAAGCAAGAATCAGCCCATTATTCCTGAACTGAAAAGATTTAACTGTCAGAAACAGCACATCAGCTGAGCTTTGCAATTTATGAGAGGTTAAGAAGCACGTGCCTTTCCCCTGCATGACGAAATCCCATCAGTCCAAGGAGGAATGTTATCAAGCTGTCCAGAGCAGCACGGAGGCTGGGGACACTGCAGCTCCCTTCCCTCCTGACTTTCCTATTTCCTTTCTTTCCCCTTCCCAGCTCCCTCCCATCCTGCTGCCAGTTTCCATGGCATGCACAGGAAGAAGGGAGGAGTTGTGGAAGGAGGGAGGGCGGGAGGGAAGGAGGGAGGAAGGGAAGGAGGGACAGAAGAGGAATCGGGCAGGAAACATGGGCAGTCCACGAGCCCAGGGAATGGATCCAGAGCCCTTCCCAAAGCCTTCCACGCTGCCCACAGCCCAAGCCTGGTACTCCCACCCTACAGACCAGATCCTCCAGGTTCTGTTCAGAGCATACAGCATTTCACCCTCTTGCTGCACACTGCCAGTACATGCATTTGAATAAACATCAGTAACTAAAATTTCATGATTCAGCAGTTGAAGCTAAAACCCAATCCTGTATCTCTGTTTGCAACAGTTCAACTGCTGCTGCCCTTTTTCCTTGCTTTTATAGGAATTAGGGTGTAAACGGCTGAGAAAAACCCAATCCTGGTGTCAGGACAAGGCATCTGGGAGACACACTGCACACCACGAACCAGTATATGGCAGCAGCTGATGGACTGAGATGTTGTCCAAGTGTGTCTCTCACAGGGTATTCCCATCAGTTTTATGTCCTGCTGGGAGACTCCCATTCTCCCAGTGTCCAAAAGGGTGACGTGAAAAAGAAACAGCTGCAGGGAATGTGGAGCTCTGCATTTCCCAGCACACCTTCAGAACCGGCCAAAGGGCTGAGTGTGGGAACTCACTTGAAGCAGGTCCAAGCCATGAGCCAGCAGAAACAGCCCTAAAATAAGAGTGTATGAACTTAGGCCAAACCTGGCTTTGTGTCTAAGGAGAAACATAAGCACACCCCCAGAAGTTCACCCTCAGGACAGGTTCAGCCCCTGCCACGTGCACCAGCGCCGCTGTGGTCTGCTAGTTCTCCTGTTACCAGCACAACAACACAGAGTGCAAAGAGGTCTCTCCAAAGCTGAGGCTTCCTCTCATCATGCCCTGCCTCCAGCCAGCAGTGAGCTGCCTTCCAGGCCACTGACAGGATTGCAAAGCAGAAGTTTGTTCTCCACCAGGGAGCCACAGCACAGCTGGGCAGGGGCAGCAGCTACAGCCTGCACACGAGCTGCTCACAGCACAGCTCTGCAGGTTTTCAAACAGTAATTGTGGGATCTTTCCTCTGAAAGCCTATTCTAGCACAACAGAATATGTTATTTTCAAATTGCTGTTGCATCTGAATTTTTTCCGTGAAGGAGATCACACTTAGGTCCAGTCTCACCCATCAGAACCGGGTCCACCTCTGTCAGGGAAGACGACACTCCTGGCGGGGCTGACATCCACCAGAGCTGGAGAAGTGATGCCAGCTGGCCACTGGAGACTCCCCCCTGGTAAAGCACTGAGTCTCACAGGGTGGAGCAGTTTTGCTTGGTCTGGGGGCTGGCTACAGGAAATTCTGGAAGCCGAACAGTTAACAGCAGCAGCGCTGACAGCGCCTGATGAGTGAAATCCCTCCTCCTTCTGCGGGGAGGAGGGGATGTGTTTCATTAATTATTACCTTCCAGGGTGTGTTGACTTGCTTCTGTCTGTGCTGAATTTCATGTAAACCCTCTGTTGAATGTCACATCCTCGTGCGCTGCCTGAAGTGCAAGATTTTGTATTTGGATATCTGCTGTCACTGACAGATGTTTACAAACTCGTGTATCTGCACAGCTTCTTCCTGCCTATCCATCTGTGCTCCCTGTTAGACAGCAAGTTATTCCACCTCAGGCTGGAATAATTTAAGATTGTGACATCAATCCTTAATCTGCATTTTTTAGATGGTAGCATGCAGAGATTTTAAGTTACAGCTACTAGACTGTCATTTTATATTAATCTAAGCTGCTTATTTAAGATTCAGCCATTTCTAAACAAGTGGCTGTAACTACATGATGCTACAGCTGCTTTTAAAGATGACAGAACTGTGATTAACTGGGACCTCTGGAATGCACAACCTGCCATAATTTGTAACACCAGCTCCAGGATAGTCTGACGTACCAGCAGGCTGAGCTCTTTAAAAGCCTTACCAAAAAATAATTACCCATTCCCCTCTGCTTTTAGCAGCACACAAAGAAGCAGATATGTTCAGGGCTTTGTAACACAGGCTCATCTCTGAAGATCCTTAAGCATCTTTTACAGACCACGCAGTGAGAGCCTCCCTCTGTCCTGTACAGCCAGCACCCTTCTCTGAGAGGTGATGAAGTTGGTGTCTCCTACAAGCATTTCTACCCCAAAGATCAGTTACACGTTATTTAATCCTCTTGGGAGGAGAGAACATCAATTTCACCTACACCAACACCTTCCAGCAAGNGGGTGGGCTCAGGGTGGGATCAGAGCAGGCTCAGGGTGGGCTCAGGGTGGGCTCAGCCCTGTGGACGCCTGCCAGAGCAGAGCCAGAGGCTTCCCCCACACAGCAACAATAACCAGTGGCACAGAGACAATTAGACCCGGGGTAATTATTTTACCCACATTAACCCATACGGAGATGATCAGCAGGGATGGGAGGCAGGGCGGGCTTGAAACCACCCCTTGAAGGAGATGAGAGCGGGAGAAAGGCAGCAGCTCGGCTGTGACCACTGTGCCAGGATGGGCCGCAGGGCAGAGTGCCCTCTGTGCCAGGATGGGCTGGAGGGCACAGTGACCCCTCTGTGCCAGGATGGGCCGCAGGGCACAGTGACCTCTGTGCCAGGATGGTCCGGAGGGCACAGTGACCCCTCTGTGCCAGGATGGGCCGGAGGGCACAGTGACCCCTCTGTGCCAGGATGGGCCGCAGGGCACAGTGACCTCTGTGCCAGGATGGTCCGGAGGGCACAGTGACCCCTCTGTGCCAGGATGGGCCGGAGGGCACAGTGACCCCTCTGTGCCAGGATGGGCCGCAGGGCACAGTGACCTCTGTGCCAGGATGGTCCGGAGGGCACAGTGACCCCTCTGTGCCAGGATGGGCCGGAGGGCACAGTGACCCCTCTGTGCCAGGATGGGCCGCAGGGCACAGTGACCTCTGTGCCAGGATGGTCCGGAGGGCACAGTGACCCCTCTGTGCCAGGATGGGCCGGAGGGCACAGTGACCCCTCTGTGCCAGGATGGGCCGCAGGGCACAGTGACCTCTGTGCCAGGATGGTCCGGAGGGCACAGTGACCCCTCTGTGCCAGGATGGGCCGGAGGGCACAGTGACCCCTCTGTGCCAGGATGGGCCGCAGGGCACAGTGACCTCTGTGCCAGGATGGTCCGGAGGGCACAGTGACCCCTCTGTGCCAGGATGGGCCGGAGGGCACAGTGACCCCTCTGTGCCAGGATGGGCCGCAGGGCACAGTGACCTCTGTGCCAGGATGGTCCGGAGGGCACAGTGACCCCTCTGTGCCAGGATGGGCCGGAGGGCACAGTGACCCCTCTGTGCCAGGATGGGCCGGAGGGCACAGTGACCCTTCTGTGCCAGGATGGGCTGGAGGGCACAGTGACCCCTCTGCTGGCTGGAGCAGAGCCCTGGAGCAGCACACAACTTAAAAAGCCTAACACGAGTATTAATTACCCATTGCCTAACAGATTGCAAGCTTCTTCTGTTTTCAAACTGTTCATAAATTGATTCTAATTTCTTCTGTGGAACAATTAAAAGTGTTTTTGTTATCCTGATGAACTGAAGTGTAACCAAAGCTTTTGCAAATAAACACAAAGACAGATGATAAAGCTGGTAATAAGCATATTGCTCCTGTGTCCTGAGCAGCCACCGACACTTGGCAGTGAATATCATCTTTCACAACAACAACAAAGGCTAAGAGCACACGGCTATTTCATGCAGTCATCAAAACAAAATGCACTGAATATTATATTTCATACTAAATACATTACCCTGGCAGTTTGACACCCAACATTTCAATAGATATTGCATCTCTCTAACATTCTGCCTGAATTTCTGCAGATGGACTTTTAAGTATCAATGGAAGATTACTTTACTTGTCACGCTAAAAAGATTTTAAAGAATGGTTGCACACACTTCATTTTTAATTTTTTCTATTTCTTTTTTTTTTGAAAGGAAAACGACTCATGAATGCAGAATCATGGTTCTGCTGAAAGGTCAAACCCCGTGTTGCTGCAGCCCTTTGTGTGTGGTGCTCTTCCAGCCACTCAAGTCTCTCCTCTGATGTGCCCAGCAAAGCACTGGGAGGATTTGCTCACGTTAAACTCAGCTTACCTAGACAACGCTAGGCTAAGATGAGAGAAAGTAACAGCATTCCCAAATCTCATCAATCCACTGTGACATTGGGGGTTTTTTAAAATGTATTTTATTTTAAAACTGTGAAGGTTCCTGGAGACCTGCAAATACACAAGAATCTCAGCTCTCAGTAAAAAACTCCAAACAAGTGAACACCAAAGGAAAAAAGCCCATCTGGATGCTATGACTTCAGAAGACACCCTGAGCACACCAATGTCTCTCAGGATCACAAACAGACAAAACCAACAGCATCAGCCAAGGAAAAATGTGGATTTTGAGGTTCAATTACAGAGTCCTGAAAATCAGACATCTGCCACGATTAAGTGGGACACATATTTAGTGTCTGGAGTCACTACAGAATTTCGGGCACAAACCAGCCCCTTGACCTGCCACCTGCCTTTGCTCTGACTCCCACTCGGAACACCCAGGAACTGCCTCGTCCAGCCCTGGCTCCCCACACCAGCACCATCTCGGCTGCTGCCATCAGATCCAACAGCAATTAACCTTGTGAGCTGCTGCTATTCTAGAATTTTAAATTTACTTTTTTTTTTTTCCAAATGGGGGAGGGGGATCGTTCACAGGGAGCGAGTTTCATCACTCACGTGGCAAACCTGCCAGTAGCAGATCACAGAATGGATTGTCACCTTTCCCTATCCATTTTGTAAAGATATTGCTTTCTTTCCAGACTGCAAGCATCACTTCTAACTGGATTTTGAATTATAATGTGAACTTTACAAAATTATTGGTGCTATTCATATCACTAGTTAGATTCTATGGAACAGTGATATTTTTTGACCTTCCCCAAACCAACACCTCTTAGCGTTTTATACAACAGAACCTCGGCCAGCAGAAAGGGAACATTTCCAAGTAAAGTATTACATTGCAGGGAGTAAACAAGGAATAAAACATTTTTATAATTCTCTCTAAACTTATTTGCTTTTTGAAAATATTTATGCAGCACAGAGACACGAGTTTAGCGAGAAACACAGCCAGCTCCTCTTGTTTAATTGAAACATTTATGCTTTTTGTTCTGCTAGCAAAAAGCAATGCACAGTAATATTGCAAGATAAATACACAAGAAACTTATAGATATGATTGTAAAACAACATCATCCTAATGTTTCCACTTAATTACCCTGAAATGTATTCTATTTAATATTCATTACTCAAAAGCCAATTTAAAAGAGAATGAGGTGAAGGGACTTATTCAGAAAGACGGACTGTCATTCACTGCAATAGTTATCTAATATACAGAAGTTAATAAAGCAGATTAATCTACAAGTCCCTTTAAGCCATCACTGAGTTTCGAACAACTGCCTCTTTGACCCCTCACCCTCCCGCTGCGCACCAGTAGCAGGTGCCAGCTGCGCTGAAACGGCGGCCGAGGCGTTTTAAGGCAAAGCCTTTTCTCGCTTTGCCTCTGACCAGCAGCTGACCCTGTAGAAGCGATTGTTTCGTGTGCTGGCCTAAAGGCTACACAAACCAGCAAGGGATAAACAAAAGCAGACACGGAGCAGCTGCCTCGCCCGGGGCCCCGCGGCGCCGGCCCCGTGCGCGGGGTGCGGGAGCGCCGCGCTGCTCCCCGCGCGGGGACAATGCGGCTCCGCGGGCGCAGAGAAACTTCTCCCCAGCCCCGAGCCGCCGGGGCGAGCGAGAGCACAGCTTGCCTGATGAAGAGGGGATTCCCAATTTGATTTAGCGCCATTATTAAGACCGTGAAATCTTCAGATACATCACTAATGATGATGTATTTTAACATTAAAAGTCTTAAAATTAAATTACTCAGTTCACATGATAACGAATCACAATGAGGCCTTAAACAAAGCGGAATTAGAAAAGACACTAAGCTCATTAATTTTTTTTATTTCTTAATTGACAGCACACGTAGTGATAACTATACATTTAGCAATATACTTGAGACTGGGACTGCTGCCACTTTTATACGTGAACAGTAAGAAGCGTGTATAAAAGAGAAGTAACCGTAGTTTTCATTAAGATAACACAGCTCTGACATAGTTATTTTGCTGATGCAAATTACACAACCACAAAAACAACCAGAGTAATGATTAAATGCAGTTATGTACATGGGAGACTACTAGTGCAAATGTTAACATATTTAAATGGGTTCCTTCATTAAAAAGATTATATATGATATTAAACCATCAATCAAATTGAAACACTAGAGTCTAAACGTATTGTCACTGGTTAAAATAAATGACTTTGAGACTGAATTTTGGCTCACTCAATATGGTGTCTTTTCTGTTGCTTAGCCACCCAAATCTCTGCTGGCTTGGCTACAGCTGGTATATCTCCATCCCTTTCAATTAATAAAGAAAGTTATGGTAGTATTGGATAACATTTTTAAATTGGGCTAAAAGGCTGAAAAAGATGTCCCAGGGAAAATACCTCTCACTATTGCATCAAAACTTTCAAGCCTCGAGCCAGCAAAAGCTGAGCACCCTCATCCTGATTCTACTGAGCCTTTAAACACATTCGATTTTAAGCACAGGAGCAATCACACCTGTGGGTTTGATCTGCTCTTAAAATGAAGTATCTGCTCACATATATGAGTGAGGGTCTCAGGTACCCAGCATCTTGCACAAGTACCCTCTGCCAGTGCCAGCTGGATTTCTTTGTGATGTGCTCACATGCAAGTGCTGCTGCCTGGGCCATGAAGCGTGTGCTATAAACACAGCTCCAGTGCAGGTTTTAATTTCCATTACTGTGCATAGCTCCACACGAGCTGTGTATGGCACCGAGGTTTATCGGAAAAACAAAAGCATCACTTATTTTACTATATAAAAGGGAAGAAAGGAAAGTTGCAATTTATAATGCTTTCTTATTGTGGTAATGCCACTTGATTTTTCATTGCAGCTGGCACCTCTGCGTCCTGGTTTGCACTCGCCAGGCAGAGCCAGTTCTGCTGCTTCACTCAGTGCCTCCCGTCACTGGGTGCAGTCCTGGGTCACACCTGCCCCACTGGGCAGCCCAGGCAAGCTCCCCCAGGACGTCACACCACCCCCCTCCTCCTGCCCGGCACTTTCCACCCCATCCTGGCTCCTGACTCCTGGCTCTGGTCTTTGTTCACCCACACAACTTCCCACCCACCTACTGCGACGCTCCTTTCCCGCAGGTCCCTCTCCAGCCCTTTTATTCCACCAGATTCTCCTTTGGCAGGGAATGCTGGCTCTTCCCACGTCCCTGCTGACGGTCCCCTCCTCCAGCACTGCCCCCTGAAATGCTGAACCCTGGAAGGGCTCAGCTCGGGCACAGCCCCGTCCTACAAACGCCCAGCCCCAAAGCCCCTCTCTGCCTGCGCTGGCCCCTGCTGCGGCCCACCCGGCCTGAGACGTGGAGCGACCCTGCCAGCAGCCAGGGGCCGGGGCACCCCAAACACCGGGTTTGTATCAGTGCTCAGTCTCATCGAAAACTCAGCTCATCCTTGTCCACCTGATTTTTCTGAAAACGATGCACAGAGAGCAACCACCGGGCACTACCCTCCCTCACTGGGCCTCCCTGTGCTCTACATCCCTGGCCAAGAAACACCCAGGAAAGCAAGGGAACGCTGGAATGCCACTGAAATCCTGTTTCTATTCAGCCAACCAAACATTCATCCCCTCTGCACCCAGCACAGAATCATTTCAAAGATGGCTGTGCAAGCAAGAATTCTTTACCTATCGTGCCTGACTCTTAGGAATATGTGTTAGAACTGCAGGTGAAAGATGCTACAAAACTCATTGATTTTTGGAAAGAACTAACAGGAATAGTATTTTACTACACCAAAATTGAGCTAACAGCCTAATGTGTACAGTTCAGCAAGATCAGCATTAACAGAAGATAAAGGTAGCTTCTTAAGACCAAAAATTACACTTTCATTTATAAAGTGAAGCAGCAGAGGCTTCAGTTCTCAGTCCCAGAATAACAGCAAAGTAGGAGCCTTTTAAAATTATTTATCAAAGTGCTTAGAACGGAACATAACAGCAATAGTTGAGTGCAGTAAACTTAATACTGTGTTCCACCCATTATCTCAAATTACTTCACACGTTAATTCGCTGTGGCTGTAAGATCCCCTCAGCAACTGGCTGGCTGCGGATGGAGCTCAGGCTGCTCGCCCGGGGCTACGAGCCCGGGCACGGCAAAACCCGGCCAGAGCCCACAGCCGCTGCCGAGCTTCCCAAGGATGCCCAAACTTGCTCTGAGCAATTACGGAGCTGTTTCACTGCCCCGTTCTCTATTGCTCCTCTCTTTGTACAGTCACGTCATTAAAGCCCCGAGCCGCTGCGGGGCACACTGAGGGAGCCAGGTAGGACAGAGGGGGCGATCCCACAGCTCCGCTGCTCGGGGCTGGGCTGGTGATGATGGTGATGGTGATGGTGATGACAGTGAGGATGGTGATGATGGTGATGACAGCGATGCCGCCGTTCCGGACGCGCGGAGCGGTGACGCCGGCGCAGGACAGCGGCACACGGCACTGGCGGCCGGGCGGGCGGTTCCTGNCGCTGGGCGGGGGCGCGGGGCCGGCGCTGCCCGAGCCCCCCCGGCCGGCCCGGGGCACACGCGGCGCTGCGGGGCCCGAGCGGGCCGGGTCCTTGTCCGGCTGCTGCCCGGTCCTTGTCCGGCTGCGGCCCGGTCCTTGTCCGGCTCCTGCCCGGTCCTTGTCCGGCTGCGGCCCGGTCCTTGTCCGGCTGCGGCCGGAGCCCCCACGGCAGCCCCGAGTCCCGGCTGGGAGCGCGGCAGCGGCGCAGGTACCGAGCTGCCGAACCTCCAAACCGGAGCACAATTCGCCACCAGGCCCCAGGTTTCAGCGCCGTTAAGCGTCTGTGACCCGCTCCTTAACAGGGTTACGCATTACGGAGCCCGAACAGATGTCCTGAAAACTGAAACCGCTGGTTAGGAAGCAGCAATCTTGTTCATTAGCTTCCATGATAGTCAAATCATCTATAAACCCAGTGTTTAATGGCCAGCCAATGAATAATCAATGTCTCACTTTTCATCCGAGTGTGAAAGTGAGAATAATCTAATAGGCCGTCCCCCCGGTAGCGCACCAGGCCCTGGGTTCCGTTTCTATTCAGGGCTGATTTATAACCCAGTGGAAACCTGATGTAAACATATGATCAATGAGTCCCATCATTGCTAATAATAACCCCCAACCGGCACACTCCCTCATCTCCAAAGCCATCCCTTTAGGCTATTAGTTTCGTCCAGCTAATCCTCTCCACTATTCCTGCCTGCTGCTTTTACCTTGGCCATCCGTTCAGTCCGGCAGACTCAGAAGTAATTTTATACGCAGCAGAGAGCGGGTGGAATTGATTTTTCGCTCAGTGCTCAGTTCCCATCTGAATAATTATCAATTTTACTGCCTCATAAAGGGAAGAGTCAAAATTTCAAATCAATTCAAAAGAGCTTCTGAGACTACAGAAACTGTGTATGAGAATAAAGGTCAAAGTTGTCAGTGACCTCGGGAGATGATGTCAGATATTAGTACCCTGAACAGTTGACATCAAAGGCACTCAATATGATATGACTAGTGCTAATGCAAATCATATTTATGCTGACTGCTGGAGACCAGCCATTAATATTTAAAAGAGTATGTGAAAGCCTGCATTCAAAATAAATATAACGTATTCCGCAGAATCTGAAGTTAATAAAGACAGATCGCTGCCTAGTCATACGCTGTAGAGTGAAAGATTACTGCATATTAACAGACAAAGTATTACATCAGGATTGCCACAAATGGAGGGCAGCCCAGAGCCCGGCCTGCTGCTCTGCCCTTCAGTCACCACACGAGTGGTGCAGCGTGGAGCAATCCAACAGCCCCAAACGCTGGCTGCTGCTTCCAGGAAACCCCGGTCAGGCATGTAAAGCACGAGAACCTGTAATGTGACAAGGGAATCGTCCTATTCTGGCAATGATGTCAATAATAAACACCATTAATATTCTCGGAATATAGTGCCAGGATTATATTAGCTGCCATTAGTTCCTTTTCACCTTCAATTAGAACAGCAAGCAAATGCCAACAGCAACTGGTGACTGTGTGCCAGGCTTTCTACAAATGACACCCACCTAGCAGGGAAACACAAATGACCATGCTCGTCATTTGCCTTTAGTTGATTTCTGCTTTCGTTAAAAGCCTCCTGACCTGTGAAACACGCCTCAAATGGCAACTCTGTAACTGCATTAGGGATCCAGAGATTCTTGTAAATAAGCATTTTCAAATAGTTTAATGAGATTTTGAGGGCATGTGGCATGGAGCAATGTGGAAATCTGTAGCTATGAACATCTTCTTGGCCTCCCTGCAATGCACCTGGGCTGTGAAAACCTGAGGGAGCTGAGAAGGGGCAATCTCTGCTAAGCCCTACAGTGGCCACTTCCTTTTCAGAAGCATGAGATTTAATTTCTATTGTATTTACCTTTAATAGAAAAAAATCCCACTGAGTCATCTACTGCAAAGTAAAATATTCAAGCTTGACAACATACAGACATTCAATTTACACATTTCATTACCAAAATGTGTAGTTCAATGCCAGAATTTGTTCTTCTTCCTCCTAAAATACTTTAGAGACTTTCCTTCCCATTTATCTATAGAAATGTATTGATGATCTCACACACATCTTTTTATGAGCAAAAATGAAACCCCCATTTGTAAGATGCTGTACAGCCAAGTCCAGAGCCTACACTCCTCAGAATGACAAAAAATACCTTCAATCCTTGGTTGTCATGAGAATACAGCTGAAGCTACTCAGGGTTGCATCCCAGCATAGGGAGATTTGTTCTGTCACTAAATAGCCAATGCTTCCTGGTGTTAAGTACCCCAAACCCCAGGAGAAATCAGAAATGTAATAACACCCCATAGAAAAGACTGTGAATTCACCTGCTGTAGAACTTCTGGGTTCTGCTGCATGAAATGGATCTCTGTCCACCCTGTGAAATGTCTCTACCTCTGAGAGTCGTCTTGTCTTCCTTCAGCAGGGTGCCTGAAGGTGACAACGTAGTCTGAACTAGCACAACGGCTGGAGGAGACAATTGTATCCGTGTAAAAAAAGAAACAGTTTTGTGATCGTTTCCATAAAAAGTAACTAATAATGGCATTCCACAGTACTTAGAGAGCTCAAAGTTTAATCTCTCTGACATTAGGCCAGGTGATAAATCAACCAGTCTGGTTTTGACAGAGGGGCTGACCAGCTTTGAAGAGTGCTTTTACTGAGGCACTTTGCTGTGGGGAACTGGTTATTCATGTTCACCATGCCATGGTAAATCCATGTTAAGGATCCTGTAACTCCAGCGAGCCTCATTCACAACTGTGTGAACAGTGTGGTCCCTCTGGGAAGTGCAGGATGAGGGCTGACGTTTTACTGGTGTTCACTTTCACATTCAGGAGACTGCAGATTCCTGGAAACTAAAATTCTGGTTTGATCTGCTTACTGAGAAAACAAGGTTAAACCCAATAGTGCTGTTCAGGCTTTTCTCGAGAAGTGTTTCCCAGTGTTTGTCTGTCCCAAGGGGCTTACGATCCGTGTCAGGAGCCAAACAGTGAACAAGGGCCATTAAAGGCAGAAAAAAGGTCCTCACAAAACAGCCCGTTAGTCAGTTCACTTACCAACTAATAATTAAAGAGGGTTAAAGTGTATTAAATACATTAAAAGCAGAGTCCTGGCCTGTGGTTCTCGTGCATGCTTCCCTTTCCTTGCTCTGGCAAACAGTGGGGCACCTTCCCCTGCCCAGCTGCCACCTCCTCGTCCTGGCACCCAGGGCACTCCCTGGGCATGTGGACACGGACCCTGTGCTGCCTGCAGCTCCCACCCTGTGCCTGCTGCTTTCACAGCTGCCACCTCCACCCCGGCACAGCCCCCGAGGCCCCTCGCAGGCAGCGGCTGAACCTGCTGGGTGCAAGCCTCAGCCCTGACCCTCTGCAATTCCAAACATCACACCCGAACGAGTGGAGTGCTGAGGACTCCATCCTGTTGCCACTGGCTTCAGCAAGAACTTCTCTAGGCCTTTTATAGTTCACAGTATTTATTTTAGATGGGCCACTGGAGTAAGGGATGTGGGGGTTGCAAAAGGAATTAAACTGTTAAAATGCTCATTCTAAGGGAAAAGGGATTAGAAGGATCCAATTAAATGTACCTTGAATTCTTTAAACTATGCTAATTTGGAGGCCTGCCAACCTTGCAGTGTTCATTTAAACACATCCCTCTAGACACTGGAGTATTTTGATCTGTGTCTATTTAACTCCTTAAGCTCTGTGCTGACACTATTAACCCTTCACCATCTGAATCCTACCTGCATCTTGCTGAGGGTGTTTCGGAGGAAACGCTAAATGGACATTTACAGCCAGAGAAGAAGTGGTCTCCTAAGGCTTGATCTTCCAAAGCAACCAGCTGACTCAGCAGCAGGAGCTGGGAGCGACCTAATGGCTCACAAAAATGAGCTGGAGCATCTCAGCTCTATCTCCACGGGACCCATGAGCTCCTGAGGGCTGAACTCAATGGGGCAAGAGGGCAGGACATGGCTGGAACAGAGCTGAGGTCAAAGCTGGGAGTGCTGCCAAAGCCAAGGCTGCAGAACCTGGCACTGTCATATTCTCAACCAAAACAGTCCTGCGTATAAACTAGAAATGCAATTCATGGTGGAAGTGAATCACCATCAATAACAACAAGTGAGAGGTTTGAAAATACATATTTCATAGGAGGGCTCTGCTGTATTTCCTAACCAGTGCTTAACTCTATTTCTTTTTAAATTGAATAATACAAAGTAAATCACTATCATCAGTTTGCAAAACAGCAGTAGTTCCAAACATGCTGATACTGTACAAGTAGGTATTTTACATTCGGCAGTAAGTGATTTTAGCAGGACAGCAGACAGGTCTACGCTATCATTTGCTCATGAGAATCTGATATGAGTGTTAAGAGCTACTTAAATTTGCCCATAACTATATATCAAATATGCCTCCCTATGCTCATTTTTCCTTTTGATTGCAGACAGGGAGTGTCAAGCAAACTCCCTTGAATGACTCTTTTGGGCATGTGGAACCCTGTGCTTTGCAGAGCAGTGTTCTCACTAAATCTTAGTGAGACAAGCCAACCAAATAAATTGAACAAACAGGAGCAACGAGGAGCTACCAGCTCTAGGCTGTGGACAGATAAATGGGTGGGAAGCCAGAACAAGGATAGAATTATAAAGGAAACAGAGATAAAATCTTGGTGTAATCAGGAAAAATGCAGCCAAACCACGTTTCTCACTCCTGATCCACTCAGCTCCATCCCCTGTGTAGGAATCGCTGGGATCACGAAGCGAGCAGGTCGTGGTGACAGAAGCACCACCCCCAGCTCCGGGCGGTCAGCGGGGACCAGCAGCACTGCAGCAGCTTTGCCAGGGCAGCCGAGCTCTCTGCACTCCCTGATGGCCAGGTGGGGGCTGGGGACGGGCAAGGACACGGATGGCAGCTGTGGCACCAGCCACCAGCTCCTCGGGGCTCTCCTTGGCTAGCAGGTGTTCGTTTCAGGTTTGGGGCCACCCTCACCTGCACTCCTCTGTTACCTGTGTGGTTTTGCCTCACGTCTGCAATCCCAGTCAACCATCAGCTCACTTAACTGCAAGCTGAGCATTTATCTTAGAATGGGTTGTGTTATTTTAGAAGAGCCAACAAGACCCCAGAAGACTCGAGGATGCCTTTTGGTCTCAGCAATATGACAACAACCTGCTGGAGGGAAATTGTTTTTCAGCAGTTTAATGACATTGCTGAATCTCTTCAAATTAAAAGATTTTGGTTTGGTTTTCTCATAAAGGCAAGGAGAGGCAGTTAAGTGGTATTTTCTTTGTCCATCAACTGCCTGTAGTTCAATACTGGCATAATTTGCCTTTGAGACTAACCCTGGAAAGTAAATGGATTTAGCAATTTAACATCTAAATTAGGCGGCAAAACGGAAAAAAATGTTTTACTTTTTCCTCAATGAATAGCATCCTATACTATTAATCATATGAGAATTAGAAAAGCTTTGCAGAGATTAGTGACAAGATGCCAGGCAGGCCGCCTTGAAAGGCTCTGATCCACCGGGTCAGCTGTGAAAAAGCCAGGTACACACTTTGGAAGGGAACTGCTGGAGCGTTTATCCTCCCAATAAAAGCTCAGGCGAGGGCTTCCATCACAGCTGGTTTGCAGTGAGGTGCCTCGGAAGGGATACACGTTCCTTGCAAAGTGGGGAATCAGGAAAGGTATTTACTCAGCAACAGAATGAACACTACTCAGGAAAAAGAATTTGGGGAATGTTTGTCCTACAGCTGACAACAATGAGAGTCTCAAAGGTTTCACATACATAAAGAGAATAGAGAAAAATGTCATATACTTTTTTCAGTGAAAGAGAAGTGATCTCCTGGTATTTAATTTTTAAAATAAAAAGACAGCCATTTAATTTTTATAAGCATTTCTGAAAATGGCTTGTATGTTCTAATCAGTTTAAAACACAATTCCCCCTCATATGGTTTATAGCCCTGAGCCCTACTATTCTGGGATGTTCTTGTGGCACTGATACAATTCAGCGAAAAAGGCAATGCTTGGATCTACTCACAAGGATGTATGTGACCAAATAACACAGAGGAAATAAATCTATATTTCACTGTCTGATAATTGGCAATGTCCCAAATACCAACATTCTAAAAGGGATAAAACATTTAGAAGAATGACTTAGGAAAACACAGTGACAGGTGAGACTCTTGAGATGATTAAAATAAAATTAACATTAAGAGTTATAAACTGTCCAGTACTACTTGTGGACATGTCATTACAGAGTATGGAAAATAACATTTCTTTAACACAAATGAGGAATTTAATGGCTGCCTTGAATATCAATTATTGATACACGGTATCAAGGAAAAAGAATCACTTTGTCACTGCAACAAGGAAACTGAAAAACAAAAGAAGCCTTTTTCAGCTGACTAATCATGGGAAGTAAGCACAGGTGTTTGGGCACAACCAAAACGTGTTTTGGGGAGCTTGCAAGAAAACAAGTGAAAAAGACCAGTAGGATCCTAAGGATGGAGGCAGAAACCAAAAGGGACCATCCTCCATCCAACCTCCTGTCAAAACCAGGGTCAGCACCAGGCAGGTTCCTCAGGGCTTCCTCCAGTATCAAGGAATATCTGCAAGGATGGAGATTCCACCCTCTGTTTTGGTCTTGTATGTTTGTATTTATTTTTGGTGCTTTAGGACATTGAGCTGACCTGAAGGAGAGCATTGGATAAGCAAGTCTAGGGCTTATGAGAAAAAGGGAGCTGTTAACATTTTTGTTGATACTTTTCTCAGCAGAATATCAGGAATTCTACAGAATATAAGTTTTTTAAGATGTTCCTAAAAAACCAATGGTTTTTCATAATTAAACTCCCACATGCCTAAACCACAAAAGTTTGAAGCTAAAACTGGCAAGACACACTTTTCTTACTGCTCCTGCCTGCCCTGAATGAGAGATCAACACTTTTTCAGAGGGAAAAATGACAGAACACCTGAAAGCTGAAGCTTATTTAGCTTTTACATTTTCTTCTCTCTCTTTTACATTCAGTTCAATTTGTGTTTCAAAGAGATGCTTAAAGTAAAGATGGTGTGCTAGTGACTGATACAAAATGAGCATAGCCAGCCTCTAACAGGGGAGAGATGTGGAGATAGGCAGCAACTGACAGAACAGGAGGACGCAGTCTTAAGCTGTGCCAAGATAAATTTATGTTGGGTGTTAAGAAAAAGCTTTTTACTGAAGGAGTGATAGAGTTCTGGAACTGTCTGCCCAGAGAGGTGGTGGAGTCACCATCCCTGGATGTGTTTGAAAAGAGACTGGATGTGGCACTCGGTGCCATGGTTTAGTTGAGGTGGTGTTAGGGCATGGGCTGGACTCAGTGACCTTGAAGGTCTCTTCCAGCCCGGTGATTCTGTGATTCTGCGATAAGACAGCCCGGGACCAGGGCTTGCTGACGTGGCCAAGGCCAGGTTCAGTGCAGGATCTCCCCCTCAGCCCAGCCACAGGCAGCACCAGCCCATGGCCAGAGAGCACCGTGCCACCACCACGTGTGACTCCAAACACCCGGGAGATGGATGAGGTAACGTAACAGAGTGACCTGAGCACTCTCTATGCCCAGCTCTTCACTGCCCGTTTCCTCCCAGTGGCTCCCCTCCTGCAGCCCGAGGTGCCCAGCACAGCGAGTGCCCAGCACAGCGAGTGCCCAGCACAGAGTGTCCAGCACAGCGAGTGCCCAGCACAGAGTGTCCAGCACAGCGAGTGCCCAGCACAGAGTGTCCAGCACAGCGAGTGCCCAGCACAGAGTGTCCAGCACAGCGAGTGCCCAGCACAGAGTGTCCAGCACAGCGAGTGCCCAGCACAGAGTGTCCAGCACAGCGAGTGCCCAGCACAGAGTGTCCAGCACAGCGAGTGCCCAGCACAGAGAGTGCCCAGCACAGAGAGTGCTGCGGAGCCTCCCGTGGGCACGGCCGGCCCCGGGCAGCGATGAGTGACCGCTGCTCTCTCAGAGCCCATCTCACGCTCCGGGGCTGGGCTCCTGCTTCCTCCCCCAGAAAGTCCCCTCATCAATAAATGTGGCTGCAGGTTTTGAACAGCTTCCCCGTCAGTAACTGCAGGGTATTCTGAGGTGACCAGCATGATTTATTTTTTCTTCCCCCAAATGCTGTCTCCCTCTCCACATTCCTAATTAGTCCAGACTAGCACTCCCCGGCCCAAACTCCAAATTACTGGACAGTCATCTGGTTCAAAAGCATGAATTTATAGTGTAAGCAAATTCAGTGAGCTGCAATCAGATGCTGTGTTTGTATCACACTCCAAGTGTGCTTCTGTGGCTCTGATTCTCCCCTGAAGTGTGTTTAGGAGTAACTGGTTTCTTTTTTCCATGGGCAGATACCTTTACATTCCTCAAGTCACATCACAGCTGTGCAGAACAAGCATTATTTACACAACAGCTATGCAGATCAAATAGAAACAAAGCCCCACAGATACCTGTACACACATTAGTATTTTTCTTCTGAATAACAAATGCATGACTTTTCAGTATGACTGCAGGAGAGGCATATTAATAAGTTTAACAATTCAGGCTAGTAAGAAAAGAATATTTAAAATCACTCTCTGTAAAAATCTGCAGGTTTAAAAGAACTTAGCTTCAATAACCAAAAGAGTCACATTCTTTAAATAATCAAAATCCAAGCATCTTCCAAATTCCAAACATCAAAATTCAGCATCTTCCATTGTCCCTTATATTAATTTTTTGAAGATACACATGAATGTGCCGCCTTGAAAATCTGAGATATCTAAATACTTGAATTCTTTCTTTAGCCAGGTGAAAGCAATTCTTGTCTACTGCAGTGAGTCCTTCAGATATTGAGGTCAGAATATAGATTAAGATGTGAGGTTCTAAACTGATAATGAAACTCATATGATCCTGGGTCAGACACTCCAAAAATGGGTTACAAGAGTGCCTTAGTTTTGGATATTACTGAGAAAAAGGATTACACATTCATAGAAAATACTGATACTACCAGAGACTGATGTTAACAACATTAGCAGATGACAGAAGAATGATCTTACAGATCTGACAGTCTGATAAATTCCAAACTAGCCAATAAATCAGAATATTTTGAGAGACAAAGTATTTCCTTGGCTTCAGTAGATTTCAACTTTTCAAATTTACCATTGGATCTAAGTTGCTATTAGTTTAAAACAAGCTCAGGATAGTCCAAACCCACTCCTTTGCCATCTGACCCAGCTCTCGGGGAGAGTGGGGCAGTTCTGTGCAGGGCTCCGGGCGTATCTCGCCTTCTGTGGGAAACCTCACCAAGATTTATCACAGCTTTCCCCAAACCACTCAGAGAGACTTTTTTTGGTGCCTAAGTGAGCTCCTTTAAAAGGCAAAGGTCCCTGCTAAAGCCCACCAGCCCAATCCAACCATCATCTTCCTCGCAAAGATTCTTGTTCAGGAATGGAGCGTTGGACAGCTGGGAATGTGCCCGTTGGGCATGGCTGACTACACACACAATACACTGACTTAATTGAGAGCAACTTTCCACTTACGTGGACTTTCTTTATGTGGCAAAAATAAACCTGAGAGCCATCTCCAACTCTCCCAGATTTGTCCCTTCCTGACAGACAGCGACACCTCGGAACAAAAAGTCACAAAGAAAAAGTCACAAAGAAAAAGTCACAGTTCAAATTCAGGCTGATATTATGCAAGATCTGTTGTCTTCCCACAGAGAAATGGGAACATGGTGTACTTTAATTGTAAAGTTTTCCATTTTATGGGGAATACACAGTGCAGTGACAATTTGCAGATTGAAACTAATTGCAGAGTAGCTGGATATATGAGGATGCTTTACAGTGCATGCAGGCAGCGAAATGGGTTTGCAAGTATAGAAAGGGGAAAAAAATTGCATTTCTCTCTTTTACAAGCCTAGTGAGAGTTCTCAAAAAGCTCCTGTTTCACACGGCACTTCAGTCATACCTGTATTTCAGATGTCACTACATACATAAATTCAAGTAATTGAACTGAAAACTGCATTTGAGCTGTTCTAGATCCCTCTCATTATACCAATACAAAGCCTGTGGTGGTGTTATTTCATATTTCACATAAAGACTCCCAAGATGAGTAATTGCTTACTAGCAGGTCACTGTGGGATACTGAAAGCAGCATTTTGACACAGGCCTGAAGTACATTGTCAAAGTGGTTGTCCCTGTTCAACTTGAAGACGCCAAACTGACATAATTTCCACATAAGGCAAATTTGAGTGGAGAGTAACAGATGGAAATGCCCTTGAGTTTCAGCAGATGAACCTGATCTTCTGACAAAGTCCCAAGAGAGAGGATCTGATTACCTGTTTAGAAAGAAAGAAAGAAAGAAAGAAAGAAAGAAAGAAAGAAAGAAAGAAAGAAAGAAAGACTTATTTAAGCAGCTGCAAATCTAAAATATTTTGATGGCGCTATCTGAATTTATTTTTTGTCTTTTTTTTAATTACTATTTGGAAGAAAAATGTAAAAGATGTAAAAGATCTGTTAAGTAAGCATGACTAGAGCTTAAAAGCCACTAAGCAATTAATATGCAAAATTCAAACTAAAAGCTCTGAATTCCTGCCACTGATGTACAGCCAGACCATGACTGGGTCTATCAGCAGGAATTCCTCAGTCTGAACAGAGTTGCAGGACATGGTTTTACAGTTCCTTGAGCCTCAGCAAAACCTGGTTTTCACCCGTTACCAGAATGGTCTCTTGGGATGCTCCTGATGTAGACACACACTAAATATATTCCTCAGAAAACAAACATGTCCTTTTCAAAAGTCTCTGTTTTACCAGTCACAGATGGGAATGACTTTTAAACTCAACTCCATCTTTATAATGCAAAGATAACAGCTACTGGTAAATATTGCTGTTGCCATTAACGGGCAGTGGTGACTTTTGGATCGGTGGTGCTGCAGGTCCCAGTGCAATCCTCTGAACAGATTTCTGTGCTCACAAGGTCTCATTACCAAGTTTTCTAAGCACCTTGTAACAATTTAATGCTCATCTTCACAGCACCCCAGAGTGAGTTTGTCTTCATGACAGTTTTTTCAGACTGAAGCAATTAATGAAAGGGAGCTGGAGCAGTGGTTTGGGCACAGCGGCGCCGGAGCTCCTGCCCACCGCGCACAGCCTGACCCAGCTCAGCCCTCTGATGCCGACCTTGACAAGCTTGGCCTGCACAGAACACAAGTGCCAGTCTTGGCTTTGTTACTGCTCATCATTCTTGGCAATTTTAACTCGAGGACAAGAACACAGAGCTGCAGGTTTTTGCAAGGATTCCCATAAATAACAGCACAACAGCCCCCGCATGGGGCTCGGCTTGTCTGCTCTCCGTGCTGTCCTGGCTGTGGTGACAACTTGGAGCAAGGAGCAGTGAGCAAACTGGACATTACCTGTGCACAACCCAAACATTGCCAGCTGGGAGAGGGAGTTATGACAATGCAGCTGTGATTTTACAGCAGGCAATTAAAAATGCCCTAAAACCTTGCCTGAGATTGCACAGACGGAGCATCGTTTAATACATGGTGAGGCCTAACATTAAACTGGGTCAGCCTCTGCACAGCTCTCCTTCCCACCCAAGCACATTTCCACTTGCAAATCATCTCCCTGCCCCATTTCAGTTCTTTCCCTTAATGCTGTTGGTTACCAGCAATGACAAATTTACATCATACAATTAAAAAAAATGCAGGGGAAAACCTTGTTTCCAAACCCCTACTGCATCGAAGTACCACTCACTTGGTGTCATCTGACTCAAGGACAGAAAGGCATAAGTTACTGTTTAAAACATTAATGTTGGTCACCACTTCTAGCAGGTACAATTTATCCACCAGGTTGTAAATGAAAAGTAGATGCAAAAAAAAAAAAAAGACCGGGAGTATGATCAGGGACTGCTTAGAAGAAGTAACTGGGGTCTGTGAGAAGCTGAAATGGTAAATTAGAATTATGGAAGGGAAGAGAAAAGAAAATATTAGCTAGGAAAGATGGTCGCAAAATCAAAATCAAGCCTTCTTAATTAAACAAAAAATAATTTCTGAATGAGAATCCAGAATGGTTTTCACATTTGTAAATGATCCTATAGCACCTCTCTTATCCCAAATGCTACAGTCACGAACACAGTGTAACTGGGGAAGAGGTTCCATTCCAGAGACTGCTGCTGCAGAGAAACTAACTCCAAACGGTGTTAAATCTCTGTTATACTAAACAGGAGCAGAATCCAAAAGCTCTTTGAAAAATAAAACATAGCAGAAAAACAAAAATGTCTTATAGTGTACCTGGATGTTAATTTATTTCAATCTTTACATAACTAGGAAATTACACTTACAAAAACTAAACTCCATTTAGCTTCCTACAGTGAACTATTTAATACATCTCAGACAGATCATCTTAATTAGCATTAATAATTTTGAAGAGTACTGGTCTAGTTATTGAGAAGATCAGTGAATTTCAAATTCTGTGGAAAAAAAATAAAATTAAATACAAAACTCTGTCTGTGAGATCAAGTGGGAAGGCAGACACTGGTTTTGGAAACCACTGTTGAACAATAAAATTCTCAGGGAACAAACAAGACAGAAGGGTGAGAGTGCTGTAAATTAACCCAAGCTGGTCTTGCCCACTATTAAATTCTCTGCTGAAAATCTCGACTTCACTGACACAAACACACACCTGGCTCCAGAAATGAGCAAAGTTCTGGGTCCAAGAAAGGAAGAGCCTCGGGTCTGTAGCTGAGCTGTCCAAGCATGACATCCTGCAGCCACAGGTCCTTCAACTACTTGGTGTAATAAGCAACAAAACAAAAGAGCTTAAAAACAAGTTGTCAAGAAGGCAATGATGTACTTAATATGGAAATTAACTGCAAGCTGGTGTAAAAAATGGGTGATGAGGGAAGGAGCCGGAAAAACCCTAGGAACCCCTTAGTCTGGGAACATGAGTCCTGGGAGGTGTCCGCTACTGCTGGTGTTCCATCATTTCCATGACTCAGAAACCGCTCGTGCAGAGCCCGGGCAGGGCGGGAGGGCTCGGGCAGGAAGGCAGCAGGGGAGCGTGGGGCCCGTCCCTCCGCACAGCCCCCGAGGGCTCCGGGCCCGCTGAGAGATGAAAAGCTGCTTTTTGCAGAGCCCACGGAGAAGAGCTCTGTGCTCACGGATTCGTTCCAAGGGCCCGGAGCGGGAGCGGCCCCGGCCGGGGCACGCCGGGCTCCGGCTCAGAGCCCTGGTCCAGCACCCACCGAGCCAAATGTGCCAATGCCGCGCCTGAGGGAGGGACAAAGAATGATCTACTCGTAACACGTAGCAAGAGCTTCAGGGGAATATTTTTATACACAATGGATACTACTGAACATAAACTAATTTACGGAGGTACTTGGAACCAGGTCAAGAACAACTCCTCAGCTACTGAGGATATGCTTACATTTATAATCCCTGTAGCGGAAGACCAAAATACAATTTCATAAACTCCTATTGTTAAAAGAAACCATTTAAAGAAATTAAATCAACATAAAAGTGACCTTTGACATGTAGAATTTAAAAATCGTGTTTGAAATTCATTGCGCCTGTCAAAACAAAAACTCTGCAGAGACTAATCAGTGAAGTCCCAGTGCTACCACTGAGTTAAAAATCAAATGAAAAAAATCCAACTTGCACCAATTTCTTTTTACTGTGGGAAAAATTGCATCTCACTACCTTAAAATACATTGACTTCCAAAATTCTAAATATTTTCCTTTAATCCAACGTTTTGCCCTGCACTTGACAGCAATGTCACTCACAAAAATTATGAACTCTCTGAGACTCAGGGGTGATACAAAATTCTGATAGGAATAAGAAAGGGATTTTTAAAGATATTGGTGAAACTGCTAGAGAGGAAATAGGGGATTGAATTTGGCTGCCAATTTAATGAGTTAATTACCAAAAGACTCCTCAGTACAACCAGAGATGCTGGAAGAAAAAGGTGTCTGTGCAGAGGGAAGTTCCCAGCCAGCCAACAGCAGCCGGGGCTGCTCGGGCTCTGGGGAACATCCCCAGGCTCAGCACCCACGGCCACCCCTTCCCTCCCTCCCCTGGACGTGGGAGGTGCCCTTCAGCTCTCCTCGATTGCTTTTACAGAAGAAGCTGTAACACAAAATGATTTCCTTATGGCTGAGGTTCATTTCAGCAGGGCTTGTTCCAGATTTCAAACCAATAAGCACTTTGGATGATAATAATGCTCCTGAATCATATTTTAACATGTGTGAATTAGATAAAGATATAAAAAGACTTCGGTGAGATTAAACAAAGGTTGTGAGAATGTATCACATTTATAGAGAAGAAGTGTTTTTTGCCTTTTCCCCTTTCCTATTTTTATTATTCACCCCTGCCATAAAGATGGCTTGAACTACGCTTTGCAGGCATTCGGAATGCTGGGCAGTACAAAGAAGTGCCCAGACAAAAAAGGAAAATGTGAACCATAAAGATGAGAGAGAGCTTCAAAAAGTGATTTTTTAAAAGTTTCCACAACCACAAATGTGCACAAAAGCTCTCAAATCAGCACAATGAGCGTGCCCAGCACCAAGATAAATTTGCCAAAAGAAAGCGATTCCAAAACATGAGTCAGAAATGAAGCAGAATAAATTGTGGGCCCACCACTCCAGGAAGGAGGAGGGCAGAGCAGCGCAGCTGAGAGCACTGAGCGCTGCGCTGCCGGGCTCAGCTGTTGCTGAGAAATACCTGTTAGACTGCAGGAATCCGTTTGACCAAAATTTTGAAGAAGACCCGTTATCTTATGAAGTTGACACTGAATGGATTACCACACTAAGTTTTGAAATACATGTTCTGGAAGCAATTTAAAGCTCATTAGAAATAATTGTGTCTGGCTACTGGAAAATGTGGTAAAATTTAATCCACATCCAAATGCTACCTGAGCTGTGAGCACAGGAAATTGTTTTGTGCTACTGTGGCTAACCTCATCGCTGACCCTGAGCAGTAACTGCTACAGCAGCTGAAAGCTGAAGCAAAATTAAAAACTTACATCAAAGTATATCATGACAGAATGTAGATAAATAAAAACAGCATATTGAAAATATTATTTTTATGTCAGCCTCTTCTAATGAAAGGGAAGAGGTTTACTAAAATGTAAAGAAACCACAAAACAAAAAATGGATGGTCCCAAGGTGCATCGAAACATCATTCCTACACCACTGGGAGTTCAAAAACACACGGTAAGAGACCTGTACATACAGAATTAAAAGTGAAATATATTGGGGATGAAGAATGGTGAACTCCACTATCCCAACTCCTCTCAATACTCTCCTCTCTGATGTTTATTTTAAATCACTGTGGCTCCCTCAGCCTGGCTCCAGCCGTAATGGACAAGACACAGCAGCCCTTGCCAAGAAGCTGTGGAGCCCCAACAAGGATAATTGCCTGACTAAGTGCATCCTACGCCAGGCTTCCCATCTTCTGAGCAGATCACATTAGCAAAGGCATCTCAGAGCTGTCTGCAGCACGGTATCAGTGATAAACGAGCAGAAGGAGAGGACAGACCAGCGCTCCCCCCTCCGCACAGCTGGATCTGTGCAGCAGAACTCAGCGCTCACCGAGGGGCTCCTCTTCAAAAACATTCATCTTGCAAATTTTACTCCCTGACAACTTCTCATACTTGCATATCTTAAAAATAGGCATTTTGGGGTTTTTTCTGCTTTGCACTCAAACACATGAAATCACTGTATGCCAATCTAGGGAGGAAAGAGTCTCTGCTTCAGCCTCGTATTAAAGATTTCAGCATCCATACTCACAAGCTTTTGTGCACATTCACCCTCCCCAAACACAGCTCTACCCTTTTCTTCCCCTCCTCTTTTCAGCCCAAGCACAGACCTTACAGCTCACAGAGAAAAGAAATGGAGGTGATGTTTGGACACAAACAGACGTCATAAACTTGGGTAAAACTGGAGATGCAGCACACTGGATGAGCAATGTTTGTTTCAGAGACATTTCCACTGTTATTTCCTGCACACAGCAGTACAGGGCCCACACAGAACAAAGCCACATATAAATTTTAGCTGATTTGCATCACCTGAACAAGGCCATATGTGTGAAGCACCTGCGTGTTATCCAAAACTGCCTTGATTGGTGTAGCCCAGACTTAGGAAGAATGCACAGACTTAGGAATGAACGATGTCAGCAATCACCACCGTGGGTGAGAAGAATCGCCTGAGGCACCTCACTTCAGTCACCAATTCCCTGTCAAAGTGTTGGCTGGACAGAGGCACATCTCAGGTCACATTTTTATGTACCTACAGGTTTGCATAGCAAGAAAACTCCCAGGTGACCTAAGACTTAAATGGAAAGTTTTGTGTTTAATTTGGTGCAAATGGAATTTCTGAAAACAATACCTTTACATGCATTTTCTGTACATCATTATATATGAAAGAGGAAGAAAAATCCTGTTCTAAAACAAATTTAAATTTCACTTACCCATGGAAGCACAATGCAATGAAACCATTTTTTCACTTATTGCTTTATGTTATATTCTTCTCAGACAAAGGAACAGCAAGGCTGAGCTGCGCTGTCTGTAGAGAGGGACCAAGTCCTTCCCTTCAGAGCCAGGGGCCAGGAACTCTCAGTGTCGAGGGCATGGCAGGGAGGAGAGGGGAGAGGCAAGAGCTGGAAGCCTGGAGTTCAGACAGGGGCTTGCCAGGGCAAGCAAACACAGCCAGGGCTCCAGGAGGTGGAAAGAAGAACTTCTTAGGGATGAGAGGAGCCTGGGCAGAGTCTGTGGCAATCCACTCAGCCAGTGGATTAACTGAGACAGAGACCGAAGGAAAGCGCCTTCCCACAAGGAGAGCGTGATGAAAGAAAGAGATGCTCGCTTCTATCCTCCCCCTCTGCCTGATGCCATCACTGTGTATTTCTCTCAGTGTAAAAAGGAAATTATTATCATATAAATTTCAGTCAAATCTGTCCTGAGTTAAAACGTGTCTCTGATCAGCTCTGAGGAGCTCACCATAAGCTGCAGGCACATACCAGAGCTCTGGCTGACTTGGTAAGATAAATGAGCACATACAGTCTGTTGTCATCTCCTGACATTTGCTGTGCATCTTCTATTTTTTCCTAATACTTCAGTCATAAAATCATGCTGAGTGAGAGAATCTCAACTGGTTTTGGGATTTTAAGTTACTTGGAAGAGTGGTACAGAAGAAAACTTGAAAACTGAGTCCAAGGATTGGAAGGCATGTACGGATTCATTCCTTTATCTGAATCACACAATTTTTCAGAATTGGAAAATTCAGGGTCTGGAAGCATTGTTCAAGAACACAAAGTGAATTTTTCCCCAGATGTCTGCCAAGATTACACAGGCTTAAAAGACAAATACACTTGAAAAGATCATAGAGTATTATGGATTATAGTTTTCCTTAAAAATATAATTATTAAGATTTTCAGGAAGACACTTGAAAACAATGCAAAATTCCTTTATATCAGTACCTTTATAGGAATTTGTATGTTCAAAAGATCATACACAATTAATGAATCCCTATAGCACATTTCCAGAAGTTACATGTTTCTGTACACTGGAACAGAAATCTCAGAAACTACTACGTGGTGATAAAAGCTACAAATGCCAATGCTTTAAACAGACATCATTCAATGCTGATCAATTCTAGTATCTTGGAATACTTACAGTGGGCAGCAGAACCTCCCCAGAGCAGTGTGAAATGGGGCTGAGCAGGGGCTTTGTTCCAGTGCCCAGAGCCCAGCAGGGTGATGGCCAGGCTGTGCTGGCCAGCTGTGCCAGCTGTGCCAGCTGCATCCCGTGAAACCCCTGCTCCCACACGGGCAGGGCTTGTGTGTGGGCTCTGCAGTGAGGCCAGGCCTGGAATAAACCCTGGCAGTCACTCACCCGACAGAAAACCTGAGCAGTTCCTCTGAAGCCACACCTGAGTGCTGGCAGGAGCACTGGTGGGACCCTGATGTTATCATGCACATGTTTTAAAGCAAAATAATCCCCCCACAGGTACTGGGTGGAGGCTCTTTCCCACATCTCCATTTTTTCTCTGCTTTTCGCTGATGGGTGATTTTAAATGTTTCTTCTGGAGGACATTGGGTACAGTTCTCCTGTAGAGAGCAAAACGTCGTCCTTCCCTGGGAAAGCAGTGATGGAACACATGGAAGAGAAGCACGGGAGAAAGCTCTCGTGGCCACCAGGGGGTTGAAGATGCCCCTGCTCAGTGCAGGGAAGGCACTTGGTGACCTTTAGCAGGGTCCCTCCAACCCAACCCACCCCGTGATTCTCTGCTCACTGCCCCTTTCTGTGGCACACACCTCTGAGGAGGTGCCACACCGTCCTAAGGATCTCTCACATAATTTGACAAGGAGGCTGAGAAGACTCTGGATGCAGCTCCCACAGGCCCAGGGCTCTGCTGCTCCGTTTTCACTCCTGGATCTGCACTGGGCTGAGATTCCCTTTCACGCTGCTCAATTAAATCCCAGCATGCGTCAGGAAATGTTGTCTGGTCCTTACGTGCAAGAGTTACCAACACCTTAGGGCTGAGAATTTTATGAACTGCATGCCCACCATAAAAAGATGCAATTGAAAGCAGAAGGTTCCTTTACAAAGGTTTTTGGGGGTTTTTTAGGCATGAATTAGGAATGAAGCAGGTTGAAAACAACTCGTGTGGTTTACTCAGCAAGGTTTAGAAACTTGATGCCAACAACTGAGCTGAATGGATGCCCAATAATACGGTTATGTTTTTCCTAAGTGCAGAAAGGATGGTGAAAGCTGATGGAAATAAATTAAAATAAAAAATTAAAAAGGAAATATGATTGCAGTGGGATCAGGTACCATAAGACAAATAGGGCTGAATCATCACCATGACTACATTTGATTTTTTTTTTTTTTAGATCATCTAAAGATTTACCTTTTGTCTTTCACATGTTTTCAAATCTTATTTTTATTTTGCTTAATCATTCCAACAAATTTACCTAAGAACACAACTGAAAAATTTTGGTCACTTGCAACGCAGTACATTTGCAAAAGAAACAGAAAAATTATTTTGCAAAGACTGAAAGTTACTTGTGTGTAATATTTTTTGTGACAATAAATGCTTTAGGCATGTCACAGGTACTGTTTCCATGTCCTACAGATCAAATGCAACATCACATTTGAAGTTCTTTATAAAGGCAGCCATGTAACACAATTTCCAGACCCAAAAATCAGCCTGAGTGCAGTAAAAGCAACTTTGATGCACCAATTTTCTTTCTTTAAATGAAACAAGCCATTTATGGCTCTTTCAGCTAACACAAACTACAAATGAGGTTTCTCTACAAAAGCTTGGTAATGTTCATTTCAAGATAGTGAGGAAGCAAAATCATCAGCTGCAGTGTTGGCTGGAGCGTGATATAAACTGCTGGTGTCAGAAACCTGTTGCAGTTGCATGCATGAGTGGGAGTAGTAAAATGGAGCAACTGATTATGAGCACTTTTAACAGTGCTCCAGGGTAAGGCTCTTATGGTCCCATTATGTTTCGGAAGTGCTGGAATATAATTTGAATACATAAGATCAACCCACAGCTATCAGTCAGCAGCCTGGATCAAACCCCTCAGCAGGGTTTTGTCCTGGCTGAAGCTGCTGAGGCTGTGAGGAAAAGGTGCCCCCCCAGCAGCTCTGGCACCCGAATGAGCCCCGAGAGCCCCCCAGGCCCGAGCCCTGCACTGCCTCGGGCTGGCCCTGGCTGCAGCACCTCCGTCCTGCTGGGATTCCCCAAATCCACCAGGCTCAGCAAGATCAACCAACAGGATTTTTGTATCACAAGCCAGGCACAGAATTACACTGCAGAGGAACATTAATGAATACATACCAATGTACAGATCATTTTACTGGCTTCTCTGAAGAGAGGAATTCTGTTTGGAGATGATACATCAACACCTAAATGCCGTGATCTAAAAAATAACAGAAAAATATCCAGATCTTCACCAGAGCAGAAAACTGCAATGGATTCACTCCTAAAACCAGCCAACAAACAAACAAACAAACAAACACACACACACACATTTGCTGATTACAGAGTACAATTAAATGATAAATTAACTCTATGGATATATATATATATGTATGTACATATATATTCAGGGATATGAACTCTAGTTATCTCATGTGTTGCCAGAGCAGCAAGCCTGTGACAAAAGACAGAAAACTTTTAACCAGGAAAGGTGACAGACAATACACACACAGCTTTCCACAACTGGGGAACGCCTTGTGCCTGAACACAGTTCAGAAAATCCATCGCCCAAGTGGTCAGGCTTTCACCAGCTGCTTCATCCGTATAGTGTCAAAAATAAAACATCCCTGGTAAAACACATCTGTATATTGCACATACACAAAATGATAATGGCTGGCAGGGCAGACCCCCAGGCCAGCACGCCAGCTCCCTGTCAGAGTGGCAGAGTGCTCACTCTGACGCTCTCAGGCGGATTTGAGCCACGGCACAGAACACTGGGCAGTCCCTGCCACCTGTAAGGGCTAACACAGCATGCAGCTCGTGCAAACACCGCCCCAGGCGGGGTCTGCTGCGGGAGCAAGGTCCCTGAAGGGCCATGGGCTGGAGAATCCGTGAACAGGGAAGTGGCTTGACAAGCTGGCTCCTGCACAGGACTGATTGTCCCAGTTCCCCTTGGCTTTTTTCACAGCTGTTTGGGTTCTGAGTTTCTGCTTTAACAACCTCCTCCACAAAACAAGCTGCAGCACTATGAGAGTGCAGAAGCAAATAAAAACAGGTTAAACTTTTCCACTACTACCGTCAGGATAAAAGACATAATCAGCCAACAGAAGCCAGAGGGGAGTCACTGCAGGCAAGTCAACACAAACCACCAGGGAACCACCTCGTGGCTGGGGCAGTCCCTCAGGGACCAGGCGCACATCCCACACACTGGTGTTTGACTGGGAGCCAGGTCTCAGATTTCAGGCACCAATTTCCTGTTGCCAGATTAAACTATTCTGTTTTTTCAAATTTCAAATATTTCAGCATTTTTTCCATGTAAGTCTGATTTAGAAGACAAAATGAGAAATGATACCTCCTAGTTGAAAATTCCAATTTTGTTGATGAAGATACCCAGCATGGCATCTTCATGGTAAATGGAAATGGGGCAGCACAACTTGACTGGCAAAGAACTAAACAGGTTTTTTATTTGGAACCAAGAGATTTTAACTATACAATTTGCTATTAAAACATGATCTAGCTAATCTAGTCAATGGTTTTGTTTAACAATAAACTTATTTTAAATTTTTAAGTTTGTCCCTTGCCATATAATTCTGTTTTGTTTAAACAGGAGAAATGGTGACTGTTCTCAGGAAAAGGCTATTGCCTATTCAGCCAATAAAGGCAGCTCCTGTGAACCTCACAAAGGGGAACAGAGACCCTGTATAGGAACACAGACTGTGAATGGGAACACAAACCCTGTATGGAGCACAGACCCTGTATGGGAACACAGACCCTGTGTGGGAACACAGACTGTGAATGGGAACACAGACCCTGTATGGGAGCACAGACCCTGTATGGGAACGCAGACCCTGTATGGGAATGCAGGCCCTGTATGGGAACACAGGCCCTGTGTGGGAACACAGATCCCGTGTGGAGCACAGGCCCTGTATGGGAACACAGGCCCTGTATGGGAACACAGAGCCTGTATGGGAACACAGGCCCTGTATGGGAACACAGGCCCTGTGTGGGAACACAGGCCCTGTATGGGAACACAGAGCCTGTATGGGAACACAGGCCCTGTATGGGAACACAGGCCCTGTGTGGAGCACAGGCCCTGTATGGGAACACAGACCCCGTGTGGAGCACAGGCCCTGTGGGACTGCGAAACCCAAGTCTGACCCCCCAGGAGGGGTTCCCCACTCCCCGGCCGCGCAGCCCCAGCTCTGTTGTGGTTTGACCCCGTTCTGGGGTGGAGCTGAAGCCCAACCAACAGCAGCAGCGTGTGGACAGGCGGACAGATGGACAGACGGACGGACGGACGGACGGACAGATGGACAGACGGACGGACGGACAGATGGATGGATGGACAGACGGACAGGCGGGCGGAAGGACAGGCGGACGGATGGACAGACGGACAGACGGACAGGTGGACGGACAGACAGGCGGACAAACGGACGGACGGACAGGCGGACGGACGGACAGACGGACAGACGGACGGATGGACA
>VWZW01001373.1:414238-433373 GCA_013397115.1 Edolisoma coerulescens | reverse complement strand
GGATGGGCGGACGGATAGACGGACAGACAGACAGACAGATGGACGGACAGGTGGACGGATGGACGGATGGACGGATGGACGGACGGACAGACGGATGGACGGACGGATAGACGGACAGACAGACAGACAGATGGACGGACAGGTGGACGGATGGATGGATGGACGGATGGACAGACGGACAGACGGACGGGCTGCTGCCGCCTGAGGCAGCTCCACACTGCTGCATCCTGCTGCCACCTGCCCCAGGCTCTGCAGCTCGATGCAGAGGGGAAGAGGCTGACGTGAGAAATGTACTTTAGGCCTTGCTTCTCACTCCTTTGTGGGGCTCTTCACATTCTGAACGAGATAAACGAGTTAAGCACACCATGGAGAGCTGTCCAGCAACAATCTGGGATTTAAATTCAGATCTCACTTACCTGAAATACTCTCAAAGGGCAGAGATGAGCCATGCCATCTCACACCTCTAAAAGCTCACTAATGGCAGCTCCGTTTTTGCTGAGGCAGACTTGCAGTGCAGCTCACTCTCAGGAGAGGATGGTCAATATTCTCCAAATGCAGCAGGTGCCACGTAAGGTACAGAACTGAGCTGTGCTATCAATTCTCCTAAGTCATCCCCATTCCTCAGCCTTCTGGGCACCCCCATGAGTGCTGCAGGGAGAGGGTGCAGCGCTGCACAGCCTCACCGCGGAATTCCATGGGATAGAAAGCAATTACCTTTTCAGATTTCATGGCAAGGAGAGTAACTTGACAGCCAAACCCTGCAAGCAAAACGTGAGCCAGCAGCAAAGGCTGCCGATACAGCCAGCATGATTCCCTATCTTAATGCAGAAACTCAAAGCATTGAGTCCACATTCATGGACCAGGGAAGAGTGGAAACTATAGTCAAATTCTATTAAAGCCGGGGTCAACAGAAAGGCTTTGGCAATTTATTGCTTCTTTTAGAAATCCAATAAGGTGGAATAAATTGGTTTTAAGCAGAGTATTATTTTTAAGTGTTTCTAACCACAAGCTTCAAGGAATCTGGCTAAGGCATGAACTGAACCTGAGCAGTCAGTTCAAGCTCAAAGGAATTCAAGCTGCAAAAAATGATACTGAGGTCTGAGTCCCTGCAAGTGGGCAATAACTGCTGTTACAAACAGATTACTGCTTCATGAGAAATGCATTCTCTTCTTGTGATTCGGAAACTTCAATCTCTACAGCGGCTTGGCTCTTTCAAGCTTGTACCTAATCCCAAATAGTTAAAACACGTAACTCAAAAATTTTGTTCTTCAAAATCAGAATAGTTTTGAAGAAGCCATCTTATTGCTGCTATGGTTTTATTTTGTTAAGAAATATGATATGAACTCGGATGAATATGTAACACTGTCAGTCTGGTGAAAAGATTGTACTGCTTGTACAGTACAGATATTAATCCACATCTGGAGCAGCACAGGATCAGCCAGCCCAGGATCCAGCTCAGCTGGAACCTTCAAATGACCACGAGATGAACGCCCTCCCTGGCAGATCACTTTTCCACGAGCTCAGAGTCTGTGTTGCACACAGAGGTGTTTTCTGTAGCAGCTCCATGAGCTCACCCGCAGACACCAGGGGTGACCGAGCTGACTGCAACTCTGAGTAAACCGAATGATTCAATTCTTGCAACCCATTTTCCTATTGCAACCTCTTACAGAGAACAGAAATCCTGAAACCCAAGGATCAGCTGGGAGGAACACAGGAAAGGGCTTCTCCGAGTTCCCACCTAACTGTAAGAAACACTACGTGAAAAGAACAAAAAGGTGGATATTTCCCTGAATTCCAATTGAATCTCCATGGACTATCTGACTCCAGACCAAGGACCTTAGACTACACTTGGGTGTTAGTATAGGAAAAACAGATTAATCACTCAACATCTTATCCAGGCAGCTGGGAGTAGAATCAAATACGTGAGGAGAGTCACCACTGTTGGGGAAAACCAGGTTTTGCCTGTCCACCTGTGGGTACTCAGGGCTCCCCAGGCCACACCTGCTCATTCAGGACTGACCTACAAACTACAGAGCCCACATGTTCCGAATACAAAAGACAAATAAACTTTCCCAAGCTGTGGTACTGCAATTGTCATTGACAGCTTGACATATCAATATTTCAGGAAGAATAAATGACTTTCATATCCAGGGGTTTGGTTTTCTTGGTTTGGTTTGTTTGTTTGTTTGTGTGATTTTTTTTTATCGCTCATTACTGGGTACTTTGGGAAGATGCTACTCTTAACACCTGAAGCTGCTTAAAACATTTGGAAATATTTTAATGAAGTCTTTTGAGAGATCACCTAATACAACTTTAAAACAAATTTTACTATTATTATAAATATTTTCCCTTCATCCCTTGCCAGAGGAAAACTATAAATCTTGTCTCAGCTGAATGAACACCATTTATCATATTCATTTTCTTGTCAATACAATTATGAAAAGCCTTTGGCCTTTTTCCAAGGAGCCTGATTTGCTGGAGAAACTCAATTAGTATAAGCAAGCCTGCTACAAGCCAGCCCCGTTTGGCAACCCAGAGCAGCCCCAGCTTACCTGCCATGCACCTCTGAACCAGGAGCCCGATAACGCCTGGTGCTAAAATACCAGCTACAACAGTGACCCCCTGCCTTCCCTCTCTCCTCCCCGGACCAAAAGGACTTTAAAGAAATTATTTCTGCTCATTTTTGCCATCTACTGGACAAAGCTTAAATCCTAAACACTGTGATCAGGTGAGAGGTTACCCACTGTAATTTGTTTTCTTATGGACAAGCCTTAGACCCAAAATATTTCCTACAATCACTTAAAAAGTTTATCAAGACATTCTTCTACCAATGATTTACAAGTGACTATTTCTGATAGCATTCAATATAGAATAAACATCACCTTATGAGATATTAAAAGCTTAGTCTTTTATCTCTTGCCTCTTTTTATTTATTTATCGAGCAAATATAAGTAAATGGATATTATTTTTTTAAATATTCTGTATTTTCAGTTTTCAATATTGAAATACGAGGGCCTCAAACATAACAGAATAAAATCTCTTTGCAAAACTGTTTTTCTTTGCTATTAAATCCATTTTCTGATGATATTTTTGAAACTAAAAAAGAAACATGTTAATCAAAGGATATTTAAACTTGATACAATAAAATTGGCACCTGACCCTCCCTTCTTTTCCCGTTTACATTTTTGTTTTTATCTACAGTAAGTAAGAGTTGTGATAATAGCAGCTCATTGTGCTGTAATGCTTGGGATCAATCCTGGATGCAGCTGGACTTGTCCAAATGAGGAGAAATCCACTGAGCAGAATCATGCACTTCTCCTTTACAGCCAAAGGCGAGGAAGAAGAACATTTTGAACCTGTGCAAGGGGAAAGAAACTGGGAAGGTCTGACCTCTGAATTCCACACAAAGCTACATTTCCATGTGTTTTTACTGAGAATGAGGAATACTGAAACCCAGAAGTTGGGCGCTGTTTTTATTTATTTGTAACGAAACTAATCCATAAAGTGGAAGGAATAAATTAATTTTTAAAAAATCAGGAAAGGGTCCTGAGGACTGTATATCCTGGATCCTTCTATAAAAAGCCATCTCCATGGATGCATCCATTTCTTCCACGAGGAGCAGAGGTAAGACTCTGTTACTCCTCCCACAGCTGGAGATTGGCAGTTCTGGACAGGAGCGTGGCCCTCACGGTACACAAGGAAAAACAGAGTCAAACCAATTTGAAACGGAGGCAGCACTGATCTGCTTTTACACATCTCCCTGGTTTTATTAAGTCTTAGGGTAACACAAGCACAAACAATACTAACAAAGTTAAATGTACCCAGTGGTGCCCACTAGAAAATGAGATGCTAATTCACAGTCCGGCTTCAGGAGCTGGGTGTGTTGTTGTTGTTGCTGTTGTTGTTGTTGTTGTTGTGGGGTTTTTTTTCCCTCCAGTCCTCTAAAACTGAAAATAAGGGATGCTTTCCACTGATTTTAGGAGAAATAAAGATGACACTGCTTTCTGTTTCGGACTTACTTTCTTACTGCTGAGCCTGCTCAGACAAAATAACTGCAGGCTTGCAAGGGTCTTAAATAGGGGTTTTCTGAGGGGTCATCAGGATCCTACTCCCCACCACCCGAGGATGGCACTCAGCTCATCTGGGGCTTCTGTACAGCCTGTCAGTCCTGCAAGGATAATTTCCTACTTGCGGTTCGATATTGATGCATTTCCCTTTCTTAACCAAGAAGATTATTAGTGAAGAGCAGAGCTTCACAATTGACTTAAAATAAAAATATTTGTAAAAGCTTGATTTCTTGTAAATCATGTAATTGTTCTCAAATGTTATTTTTTCTGTCCATAAAACAAACACATAATTAATTTTCATAGTTTGGTGAGATCTAAATTATAAACCAAATATTTTCATAATCCCTCACTACGTATTTCAGCAGTTTATTTCCAACATGACTGTGTGCCTGAGAGAGACCTACAGCTACTGTATTTATAAAAACACAGAGCATTTCTCTGTAGGGTTAAGAAAATACCCAGGGACATTATTGTATGTGCTAGTTTAAAAATGTACACACAATAGTTAAAACAAACAGAGTTCATTATCATTACTTATTGAGGAAAACTACAATGTAAAGATTTTGATTTTGTTTGCAGAAGTCCATTTTCTTCTGGATCAAGACAACTGCAGGTGCTGTGATATTAATAGACTTGACATAAATAGAAAGTAACTGACTAAATTAAAGACACGATTCATACCAGAGAGAGGAATCTCCCCAGATAGCACTTGTCTGGTATTTTTAAGCACTTTTGATGTTAAACCAAATGTAGGTACATTGTGTTTGGAATTAAAGACACGGCTTTTTTTTTTTTTTTTTTTTTCCCNTTTTTTTCCCCTTTTTATGAAAACATTAGGGACGTACAAAGGGAAGAAACCGCCTGGGATATGTTTTCTAGATTTCTGCTCTCTGGATCAGCGGTGTGGCACAACGAGAAGGTTCCCTCAGCCGCGTGCGGCGGCGCGGTGCCCGCAGTAATTAGCCGGGCTCATTAGCTCGGTCCGTCCCCCGCGCGGGGCTCCGGGGGCGCGGGGCGGGCGAGCGGCCCCGAGCCCAGCCCTGCACAGGCTGCCGGCGGGAGGAGACTCCCTAATTGATTTTCACCTTAGCGCCGAGCAGATGGAGTAATAATCAGCCAATAACGAGCACATACCTGATTTTGATTCATTAGTTTAAATGTCTTGCTCAGACCTCTTCTTTTTTTTTTTTTTTTTTTCAAAAGAAACACAAAGATCCTTGGATAGAAAAGATCTCCACAAGTTTTCTAGTGCTGACGTCAGGAAAACGCTTAGGAAATGCTTTGGATTATTCAATGTGCCCTCATAATGAATAATGCAAATTAAAACATAATATATGAATGCTATGCATTAACGTTTAAAAGTGCTTCCTGTATTAATATATTTAAAGTGATAATAACAATAAAATGTTAATTTAAGCTTGTAATATTTTGAATGGTGTAAGACTAACTGATACTCATAACAAGCTACAATTAAGGCTGCACTGAGACTCCCATTGTACTGTTATTTTAACATATCTTTTGTTGTTTTGTTGAGGTTTTTTAAAGTAATTTTCCAAGTAAGTTTTCTTCAAAAAACGACTTTCCAGTTTAGAGGAAATGATGCAAATCTCTGCCTGTGCTAGCATTAGTTCTGAGATGCATTTTTTCCCCTTTAATGGCGGAAGTGTGGCTTCAGAATCCTCGCTGCTCCAGTGCAGACCACGCTGTATGCAGGGATAATCAGCCCCTGCGAGGGGGATGTTTGCAGGATAATTAATAGACATCAATAAGAAACACCAGTGAAGGAAGAATATTATAACAACATAAACTTTTCGATTTACTCAGACATAAGTATTCTTTTTGATGTTGCGGGTGGGATTTGTACTTCTTTTCTTTTTGCAAACAAAGGTCACAGTTCTGCAGAGTCTGGGAAAAAAATAATCACAGAACCATGGCAAAAAAACCCCAGTAAGGAGATCCCTCTTTAAACCCAGAGTTTTCAGTAATGTACCACTTGGTGCTTACGCTGCAATATTTATAGTGTTGAGAAATAGAAAAGATAAGAGCCACATATTCATTTTAATTGATCACATAAAGAACAAATTACTGCTGATGCCATGTAAACTGCTCCATGTGAGCTCAGACCAGGACTGATTTCTACTTTTCACACACAGACTCACCAGTCTGGCTGACTTGGGTGGCACACACAGATTTATCCCAGGACAAATGGAGTTCTTTACCAAAGACTAGTGAGGTTGCTGGGAGTATTTTAATATTTGCATTTCCTTTCTGTTGTGCATTGAAATGGCCTGAACTTGCAAAGATGCTCAGAGGTCTCAACTCTCATTAACTTTAATGGGACTCTGAAATCACCAGAGAGGAAGTGTTCAATACTGTGAAGACGCAATATAAAATTGTAACTTTATACTCATCTGTATTTTCATACTTGGTGTGCTGCTTTGTCTGCACAGGAAATAACTGTTCAGCAGACAAGGTGGCCAAAACATAAAGAATTAAAAGAACTTGGCAGCAATACTTTATACTTCTCTCTGAAGGCAGCCAGAGATGCAGCAACAGATACAAGGGAGCGGAAATATTCCACACTGGCCATTCCAGCCACAAAAAAGGAGATAACAAGGCTGCACAAAGAAAGTCTGGGGCAAGGGAGAAGGGGAGCCACGGCCCCTGGCAAGACATGAACTCGCCTTTGTTCGAGCACTGCTGGGGACAAAGAGCTCACCATCCTCGTGTGGCTGTGGGACGTGGGCTAGGAAAGGACAACCAGTCCAGCCCAGAGGCCTCCAACACGCTTGTTCTGTCTTTACAAAAACTGGTTTAAGAAAACACTCTTTTGCAACTATATTTAAGAAACAATTTGGTTGTGAGACTTTAAAAACTATTAATAAAAGTAGATGTCCAGCTTTCTCTGAACTGTGGTCCCAGGTTTCTGGGAACCTACACAAACTCTAGGCAGCTTCAGACACCGCTGGGCCTCGAATGCTAATGAAAGAACAACATCTACTACATAAACTACATCTTTTGGTTGTCTATTTAAATTGAGATACTGTTACTAAAAAGCCCACAAGTACACTTCTTAATAAATGACCTCAATCTACAAGATCTAAGATCTAGATCCAATATTCTTGTCCTGTAAAACCCCAGCAAACCAGTGGTTTAGATAGGATCCCTCAGAACTCAGCTGTGTAAGGTAACACTGCCACAGCCAGCACAGGATGAACAGCCCATGGAACAGCCTCCAGAATCCCGAGGTAAATCCTGACCCACTTAACTCAGTGGCACAAAATATCCTCAAACTCTAATAGGAGCAAAAATCACCCTAGATTCCATGCTTGCTTACCTCACATTCAGTAAGAACCTTCCCCCCAAACTCCTAAAATCCCAAGAGAACCTAGTTTTAGAGCATTGTAAGCAATCAAACAGCACTTATGTGCATAAAACTCATCAATGCCAAACAGGATTACACACTCACACATCTGCCCCCTGTGTGTGACCCCGTGGGGCCGGAGCGCCTCCCAAACGTCCCAGGGATGGGGAGCACCCGGGGCTGCTGCACCTTCCCAGCTGCACCCCAGCCCTTCCTGGGGCAAAAAACGGCACCACCAGCAGGGGCCAGAACAGGGAGAGGAGGAGCGAGGACCAGTAAACGCAGGAAACACAGCAAGAGGAGCTTGTCAGCTTTCTGTGGGTTTATACCGTGCTAATGAAGCGATTTTGTTCAAATTTCAGCTTCAGAATATCCTTCCCTGACTGTCACTGATAGGCTTCCTTAAGATTTAATTATAACAAAGCCATTTAAAAAATAAATTCAAGTATTTTGTTTCAAAGTCCTGAAGCACGTTTTTCAATGGATTTTTTTCGAGGGAAAGGAGCTGAAGATGTAAATATTCCCAGAAAAGCCCCTATGACTTGCCAACATGTGTCAAGTGTCTGACTACGGCCATCTACAACAGACGAGCCTGCTCACACCCACCACCCCCAAAACAGGGCTGGTAATGGAAAGTCTGACAGACCCTTAACTATAGTGGCACTACTGGGTGCAGCTATAATATTACCCTCATAATTCTACTATATAATAACAACAAAGGAAAAAAAAGGTGAAGGGTCATTGTGCTTTGTCTTTAGAATTAAGATGGCTGTCTTCATCCTTACAGCATACTCTTAATTCTGGAGACACATCTTAATAACCTCTAAATAGTTCCAACAAAAGAGCCGTGTCAGAGGAATGAGCAGGCCCCAAGGTGTTTCAACTGGAGTGTTTTCATCTGCCTTTATTGCTCTATCCCTCTCCAGAATTAAGGCAATAACCTGTGATAAATTATTCAGGAACTGCTACAGGGATCAAAGCAAAATCATTCTGTTAAAGTGCTGTTTGCAACATTTGGCACTTAGTGTGAAAACTTTTAATGTGTGCAAGCTGAAAATCAAGGATTTTAAATAATTTAACAGCATGGAGTTTCTACAAACCAGCTAAAGATAGCATGTTGCTATTTAACTGCTTTTTCTTCAGATCCCTTTTCCACGCGTTTCTAGCAAACCTGATGATGTCACAACTACCAACAAAGTACCACTGAGATTCCGGCTGCCCAGGCAATGGATTACTCACCCACATTGTCAGGAGAAGTCCTGATATTCTTAGGAGAAAATTAGGCACTCTTTTAATACTGGAAATTTTTTTGTATTAATATAAAAACATGAAGAAGAAGGAAGTAGCAAGAAAAAAAAACCAACAAAAAAGGAAAAAGAAAAAAGAAAAGTAACACACATAATTACTTCAGCCATCTTTGATTATATTTGATGGCCCTGGAAAAGAAAGCTGAACATATGCTTTGTATGCAGATGTAATGATTACAAATGTATTGTAAAAAGAAAGATCCCTCTTGCTACAGCTGTTTTTCAGTGGTGTATTTCAGAAATATTAAAAACCTAAAAAAAACCCTAGCCAGTTAGAAAGTCCTAGTAAAACCCACAAATTAAATGAATTTGGCAGTCCTGGACCATTTTCATAGTGATATTTTAACAGTGTCATCTCCCCGTGGATTGCAATACTAAGCATTTTACTGAAGAACTGAACTGTTTTTGTTTTCAGTACTTGCAAAATGAAGTACCTGAAAGCACTTTTGCATGTATTATTTATTCATTATGATAGAAAAATAGCTTTAACCTAATAAATTGTGTTTAAGATAATTCAGAGCAAAAGTTTTGTTTATGATAAAGCAACAGATTTAGTTCTTTATCAGTAGCTTAAAGCACCAAGTTTTCTTTATACAAATTAGACAGATGGTGCTTACAGTAGAATTTACTAAAGGTCTGTCACAACAAATGCAGCCAAGCTGCATATTTAATCACTGCAGAACCTTGTCTACCTGCAGCTGCCAACTGCTAATCCAATTTCCCTGATAAATGTGGCAAGAGACACGATCAGCAATAAAGAGCATCTAACTCCATTTTCCTGCAGGGCGTCTTTTGATGAACATTTAGGACGGAAGCAGGAGTGCACTGTGTGGCCCTGGCTGGTGGCAGCTGCATGCATTTTGAAGACACAGTTCTCAGGTTACTCACTTAATTCTGCCACTATCATTATGTTGCTATTGATCTCAGTAGCTCTTGTCTACACAGCATTACTCTAGATGAAGCTGAATCAGGCAGTTATCATGCATCAAACTTGCTCAAAAGCCTGGAGATTTCCCCTTAATTACTTGTGATTTTATTTGCAAATACCGTTAAAGTATAATCAAGCAGTCACTTTCCAGGGTCGTTAAGAACTTGCTAGTTTAGGAATATATCACTGGCACTCCATTAAAATTTCTCTACCAAGACAGTTTCAAGCAATCCAGACAGGACAATGGCAAAATTATTTTAATAAATTGAATCCTCACACAAGAGAATCCAGCTTCCTACAGAAATGGTTATGCTACCAAATGACCTCTTTGTTCTAATTTTTAGGATTTATAACTTGAACACAGGAGAGGTGAATCCAAGACAGGTGAACTGAGTCTACTTTATAAATGAAAAGTGATTACAATTAAATACATAAAGCAACAACAAAGGAGGAAACCAGAACTAAATAATTGTCAAAATAACCCTTAGCGCAATTTAAAGAGAAATATCATCCTAATTCAAGAGGTGTCTGTGAACTGCACATCTTCGGGTGATGTCAGCGATGCACTGCAGCCAATTATTTACCAAATACTTCCAGCATATCTGTTTATTTTCTTGTGAAAAAAGTAGATAAATATGATGGTGCAGTATTTAAGTTGCCATCATATTTAAAAATAGCAAATAAAAAATTACTGTTAAGGTTTCTTCAAAATGACCCTGTGCAGCTGAAGTGAGCACTCCAGTGTGCAGTTAACTACTGATTCAGTGATGGCAGAAGAAGATCTCTTTAATGCAAGAGTGCTCTAATATATGATCATTCCTGATGATGCACCTTCTATCCAGTAAGTCTTTTTCTTCCCTAAAATATACTGTTGTTTTGACACAAACAGCTTGCTACACTTAAGGATTTTACTAATAAAACATAATGTTGTGTTAGATATTATGACTGTTGCCACAGCTGAACTGCCTTGTCAAATCAATCCTAATATGGCTCCCACAGGCACATAAAAACCTTATTTAGCTATCAGTTATCCTAATCACTTTGTTCAGTTTAAGGGTGCAATACTTCAAGACCCGTTCCAATTTATACATATATGCCCAGCCATTTAATAAAGTCTTGATTTATATAATAAATTCTTGTTTGGAAAAAAAAAATACTTTAAAGCAGCAGTGTTTTATCAAGTGTGTTACATGTCTCCTCAAACCCCCAAATAAATATGTTAATATACACAAACAGGATACTGGCAAGGAGAAGGGGAATATGGAACAGATGAGCTACCACTGAAGAAAAATCTGTCTCTTTGATTGTAAATGAGCCTCAAATGGGGTCCCTTGATCTGCAAAACACTGGAGAAATCCCAGTGCCTTTTCAGTCTTTGTACAAAGTTTGTTCAGGACAGTATTCACAGCCTTTGTATCTCTGCTGTCTCCACTCCTAATTAACTCTATGTGTTCAGGTACAAACACCACAAACAGGCACACAGGTGTCGGGGAGAGGGCCAGCAGAGGTGACAGGATTGCTGCTGAGTGCCTGCCCACCATCAGCTTCTCCCCTGCGTCATTTCTTCCCCTCTAACAGAAATAAACCTACCTTTGTTTCTTTTTGTTCAAAACTACTGCTGAGTATCTGAGTCACACTTTCAAACCAAGCTGTGAGGGGGAGCATGGAATTCTCAAACTCATCCTCATCTTCACCTTCAGGAAAAGAAACCAGAACAAACCAGCAAAAGCATCATCTTTGCACTTGTTCAGAAGGGTCAGGCTCCGAGGCTTTCACAGAGAAATCTCACTGACATCGTGGGAACTTCATGGGACCAACAGGAACAAAAACCTGAGCTATGACACATTTTTACTGAGCTATAAAGAACACAAATTGTTGATTCCACACAACTTGCATCTAAGACTGGCTCATGTCCCCTTTTCACACCTTTCTCCTTTTTATATTTCTCCTTCTTCTGTCAACCTGCAGCATTTGTTCACTGCCCTACAAGAATATTCACAAAAGAAAGTCAAGATTCAACGGTTAGAAAATGGTAAATTTAAAGCTACAGTAATAAATTAGACCCTTTCACATGTGTAGTTTATGATATTTAGACTGCAGTTTTTATGTTCATATACTATTTTTCCTGCCTCCTACCTTTTGGTACAAAGAATGAAGCTGCCCTGGAAAGGAACCTGGACTGTGTTGGGATTATTTGTGGGACACTGCCTCATTTGTTTCAGAAGGTTTAGGAGTTTAGGAGACACAAGATGCTGTGAGGAGGGAAAGAGATCAGCAGCTGAAAGGTCTCCTGGAAGCCGGGATTGATTTTGTTTTGTCACGATCCCGGACAAGTAACTATGGACAACTCTTTGGAAATGGCAATCTGCGTGAGGATCAGCCCCCACCTGCTGATCTTTAGGCCCTAATGAGGCTTCTCCCACACTCATTCCCCTAGAGACTAATTCAGAGTAGGAATTTAATTTATGTTCTTTAAAGGGCTCTTTGCTACAGGGCTTCTCTCCCTCCTCTCTTCACGGGCAAACTCTGGGAAACCAAGTTACAAGTGAAGTTAGGAGGAGCCTTGTGTGTTAAACTGGCTGTGCAAAGTCAGTGTGAGCTTCACAGTTCAGTTTCACACTTCCCACACCCATCTGTAAAAAAGGCCTGATTCCAGCCCCTTATCTTTAGGGATCCTGCCAAGACCAAATCCCTCACCCCAGTGCAACAGCGAGAATGACAGAAAAGGCCAAAAGGAAAACTGCCAGGAAGGGCAGTCTCCAGGACTGACAAATTCAGACAACACCCCGGGAAAAAATCATAGTGTGTAGTAGCTTTTCTTGAAGCTAGGATGACACGTCTTCTGAATTGAAAGAGTCAAACATCCTCCGAAATAATTGTGATCCTGCAACTAAAACTGCTCTGTGACAATGCCAATATTTACAATTGCAGTGGCAATCCCAACTCTGTTATTTAAAGTCTAATTATATTCATATGAGGTTTAAGTAACTCAACACAAACCAAAGTGCATTTTGAAGCAAATATCAGTATCATAGAATCACAAAATCACACACTGGCTTGGATTGGGAGGGACCTTAAAGATCAACTCCTTCCACCCCCTGCCATGGGCAGCGACACCTTCCACTATCCCAAGCTGCTCCAAGCCCCATCCAGCCTGGCCATACAGGGACAGGGCATCCAGGCATTACTGGTCTTTCCTACTAAAATTAAATTTTGCCAGTCACAGCAATGCATATAGTTTAAAATGTAAATATTCTCAATTGACTTTTTTCAATTAATCTCCAAAAATGTTTCTACATCAATTACTTAAAGCAATTCCCACCAGTAAAAATTCATCCTAATTTTGTTTCCACGTAAATTATTTATCATTCATATAGAAGTATTTTATATAAAGCTCTTCATTGAATTAAAAAAAAAAGGCAATCCACAAAAAAGCCCAGAGAACACAGTTGTGCAATGCTTTTTTCATCTAAAAATGCCAGTTTTCACAGTTTAAAAGTATATTTTGACTCACAAGGCAAGAACACTGTGATTAATGCTTGCACAAGCACCGAAAGGACAGTTCATGTACACCTTACTTTTAAAATTCGGTTCCTAAAACAAAACTTCTACCTGTTTATTAAAACTCAGAGAATCTTTGTGTATTGGGAACTTGCATGAAAAAGTGCAATAAAAAACCTTCTGGCAGAAGCTGGAAGGTTCTGGCCTAATGGACACCCTGGAAACACAGAACACCTACTCAGGCGCTTAATGTTGTAAACCCTGAAGAGTTAAAATCATCTCCTTTTGCTTATTTCTTCATCAGAAGGCACCAAATACAGGGTTGCTGTCAACGCCATCAATGCCAGAAGTCGATGGGCAGTGATTTAAACACCAGCTGTAAGGTATTTACTGTCCAGTTCTGCTGCTGCTGGATTGGTTGAGGAATCCCCAGCAGCACACGAGGCAGTGAGGCACCTCAGGGACACGGGAGGTGAAAAGTTAAGTGTTCCACAAAATTCACTACGCCCTTTTTTTCAACTTAGTAAGAAAACTTCCTGTGTGATTCTGAAGCATGAATTTCACAGCCTCTGTTTTTACAAGCTTTTTCAGGAGATTATAAGTAGCAAATGTTAAGGAAAAAGCAGCCTTGCAGCATTATGGGCAGGTTGTACAAACTTTCAGGAACTTTTAGTGAGGAAAATAAATCCTAACTGCAACAACAACAAATGTACCTTGAAATAATATCTGAATTTCATCTAGAAATATGTATAATAGAGAGATTCCTTAGAACAATAAAGACCGTAATCTGTTATTAATTAAAGCAATTACTTTTCATGGCATATATTCTAGTCACAAAAGAGACACATGAACTAAATGACTTTTATAATTAAACAGAAAGTTTCAGATAATCACAGAATAAACTTCATTGGAAGGGACCCACAAGGATCGCGTCCAGCTCCCAGCCCTGCACAGAACCACCCCCGAGGGTCACACCAGAGGATTATCCTCAGGGTGCCCCGGGGGATTGTCCAAAGGCTTCCTGAGCTCTGTAAATGGTGTTTGTTCCCCAGACAAACCCATGTCATCAGCACCTAAATAACGTGGTTTTGTAAGTGCCCGCCCTGGAGCTGAGTGGCAGCTGGCAGTGGCTCTGCTGCTGCCCCGCAGTGCCAGCCTCACGCACCCTGGAGAGCTTCCAGACCCACCAAAAACCTCACTTGCTTCAGTTAAAAGAGAGAAAAATACATCATGTCCTACTAAGCCGTGTAAAACACTTCACCAAAGTTAAAACAGAGCAGGGATGTTGTTTACCTCGATTTCAGCAAGGCTTTTATGTCCCAGAACACCCTGAACACACAGAGACCTCACAAGCACCCATCACACGCTGCTGTTTCTGGGGTTCTTCTGGGTGCTTGCTTCACTCTGCCATCCCTGCACGTCACTGACTAAAGAGTTTGATAACTCTTATAAGAATAAACGATTTCCCTTTTCATTTTAAGTAGATTAAACTCCTTTTCAACAGGTAACATTGTAAGAATAAGTTTTAAAGCTGCCTGCTATTGGAAAATCTCCTAATTTAGTTTTAAGAGTAGTTTCTCTGTCAATCTATAACATCCAGCATGGGATTACCTGGTTTTATACCGCAAAGCTACGTGATTGGTTACCCCCAATCACAAGGCAGAGCCTTTAACAACATAAGGCTAACAAAGACAGGGATTGAGAGTGTTCGAGAGACTAAAAATATTTTACCCCAAGTTACCTTAAAAAATAATAATAAAACTGCAGCTATTTTGCTACAAAAACATACAGTGGAAAAGTTAATTATTAGAAAGAACTAAACACATCTGAGAGAGCACTGTGGCTTCACAAACATAAAGGAATGACTAACATATTCCATTATGCTAATGAATTCAAAGATATTTCAGAACTGATCAGCTAGGAGGGACATAATGATTTATAATTCAAATAACTGTGCTTTGAAATCAAATTGGACTAATATATTTCGAAATATGCAAACCTGGAATAATTGTGAAAGCAATGGAAACCATGATACCAACCCAAATCATTTGTTGGCTTTGTTGTTGATACCTTCTTATGGTTTTCCTTCTTTTTTTCCTGTTATGTAGTGCAGTTGTTGAAATTATGGTTTACTTTTAATTCTACATTATCCTTTAGAAAAAGATGATAATACATGTAAAAAAAGAAAAATACCAATTTCTAAGACTGTGTAAAAGCTGATTGGTGTACAGGAAAGTACTGAAATGAAATAAATTATTATTTTAACCTTTCAGGCTAGCCACAATTTAATCTGTTTCAAATACTGAAAATTGATCCACTGGATCTAGCATCTTAACAATACATTATTTCTTTCAAAGCAATACATACTTAATGCCTTTAAAAAAACCCCTAATATAATGTGAAAAGGCCAAAGTTTGCAATGCCAGGAAGTAGTTATAAACTACTTCATATGTTTGAAATAAAAAGTACTTCAGTATTATTATTTAAAAAAACCCTACTGGTAGAGTTTTTAATAGGAAAAAAATACATATCTTTAAAAGCCAAAATGACCAGTGAAATTAGGTTGTACATCATTTTCTGGGAAAAAGGAAAAACAGCCTCGACAGGTGTAATTTATCATTTTTCTGATTTAATACCAAAGAAATATATTAAAATAATAAAAAGAATCCTGAAATCCTCAAAATTTGTAGTGATAAATAGCCCTCCCTGTCTTTATTGCATTATGCCTACTAACAGAAATATTGCATGGTGGATTTCGCCAGACAAGGACGATTATTTTCCAATAAAAAGTTGCATATTAAATTCCAGCACAAAAGTGGGTGTCTAATACTTTTGAAATCTTTTATGGTTTGCCAGGGAACACAATTTTAAACTTAACTAATACAAGCTCACGGTGAAGTGCAGCAGCATTAAAGCTGCTTGGCACAAGCCCACCCCTCCAAGCAGCAGAGCCACCGTTCTCAGAGTTCCTGCTGGAGTCATTGCAATGGAATACATTTGGGGTGTTTGTGTTTTCAGCTAATCTCTCTTTTTGCTGGTCTTTCAGCACTTCACACTGCTGCTAAAGAAGTTTATTTTTGAGGACAGGGCTGCTGTCTGTCCTGAGCTCACAGAGGGGTCTAAAACCACTCTGGTGACAGTTAGCAAGCTCCTGCAAAGAGAAACCTCACAATTTCATCACAATGCTAATCTTCAAGAGAACTTAGGTTATTAAATATCTACTTTTCCATCCTTTCTAGGTCCTGATATTATAACATCCATTTCATAAGCAGAAACTCATTCATTGCAAATACAGTGTGAGTAATCTGAAAGCTATGCAGACTTTCCAGCCTTGGAAAGTATTATTTGCACCAAGAGTGTATCCTGACCCTACTTTTGGGGAGCTCCCGTGGGAACACACGCCTTTGCAAGCCTCCAGAAGACAGCAGGAAATGCTGAATGCTTGCTGGCTGTAGCAGCAGTGCCAGGCTGGTTCTGTCAGCAGACACACACAGGAATAATTCACAGTCAGGGGCCTGCGTTACATTTCATGGGCATTCTGAAAGTGTTTTGAATCCTACAGAAGCAATAAGTATGTAGTAGAAAGGAGGAGAGAGCTCATTAGTTCCTTCATAAATCTTGTTAATGAAATAAATGTCTCTCATTCTGGTTTTGTTGAATTCCACAACAATGTTTCAAGTCCTTTCCAGTCTGATTTCTGTGATGCCATGAGAAAACACATGCATATTTAAAATATCAAGTTAGCTGTTTAATGGTATTTCAAGTCAGCAGATAGAAGTACACCTTGTATGGTTTTCATTAAACAAAATTCACTTATGGAATGTGAGAACCTGCACTCATCTTTCAACCCAAGGAAATATATTAAAATTATTCTTACACTATTAGAGTTCTATGGAGAAATAAAATGATACCAATTGTCATATTCTAGGTGCCTTCCCCTCTGTTTGTGTAACAACCCCCTCTAGAAAATTACTGAAAAGTTGCTTTCACGAGCCCTGGTGGTTTATTATCTGTCATATACCTTTAAATATTGTGTCATATCAAACACTACTACTAGGGGTTTTTTTTCAATCTTCTTGCTTGACTGACTGAAAATTCCAAGAACAAACATTCTTCTGCAACTTATGGTAAGTGAATGTGAATTAGAATAAGCTACACAAGGTTTGCAACAGAGAGCAAGTTAGCATCCATGACTGGGCAAGAATTTCACACAAATATCTGAACCCAGATGAAAATCCACATGTAGAGTCACGGCTGTTTCACCAGGGACACACTGAGGCGCTGAGTCAGGCAATGACAGGACACGTTCAGAGGCTTGTGTTTGAGATCCAGCACACGCTGCACATCTGAGTTGCCTCATCCTCCAAGTAGAACCAATCCTCTTCTCAGCTGCCAGCAGAATCAATCCCATTCCCACTGCTGTTGAACTCATCAATGGTATTGACTTCAGGGAGTTTAGGAATGGGACAGATGACCATAACCAAATGGTTACATGATTCTCTTTCATTGGTGAGAAGCAGGTGGAAATAAGCAGACTTTTTAAGAACTATGCATAGAAAAAAAAATCAATATTCATATCCTAATTTGTTTAAATATGTGACATGCAAAGGGACAGAAGTCTCATATTAATTTTTGCATCATTATTTTCTAATAGTATGTTGTGCCCTACCCACAGGGCTTGGAGCACCCTGGGATAGTGAAAGGTGTCCCTGCCATGGCAGGGGAGTGGAACAAGGTGATCTTTAAGGTTCCTTTCCAACCCAAACCACTCTGTGATTCTATGATTATATTACAAATGTATTCCTGTGATAGGTCTTAGAACTTTTCATTTACGGGACAGAAAATGCTACAAAAACATGTCACATCGTTTTTCTGAGCAAAGGGATCCAAACTTTTTTGCAATATTGTGACAAATTAATTCATTTTTTAAAAAAATCTGTCATCTGTCATAATGAAATAGATTATCTGAAGCTTACCCTTACTTATATCTGTCTTACTCAGTTTCCATCACAATATCTGTCCACTTATATAGTGTAGTATTTATCTGCCTAACTCTTCACAAAATAAAAGCAAATTACTATAAAATCCCTAGGAAAAATTCCATAGGAGTAGAGGGGCACAGACAAATCGTGGGCCAGTTCAGAGAGCTACTGAACTTCCCATTTGACACTCTGCCCTACAGTTCTTGTACCAACCCACGATTCTCCCCTTCCCCACACCAAACCCTTCACCGAACTCGAGATGCTGCGTCTCCCAGCTGCAGCTCCTCTCAGACACAGACATTTAAGAAGCACACTCTGATTAACAGCCAGTGCTGTAGGATGACACCAGCCCTGTCACCAGTCCTCGGGGCACATCACCGCTGCTGGCAGCAAACTCAGAGTCAGCCCCTGGGTGAAACCCTGTGGCTCCACAGGCGAAGGGCGAGCCCCAGGCAGGACTGGGCCCCGGACAGCGGCGGTGCCGTGTGTGGGTCAGTGAGTCCTGGGCAGGACTGGGCCCTGGACAGCGGCGGTGCCGTGTGTGGGTCAGTGAGCCCCGGGCAGGACTGGGCCCTGGACAGCGGCGGTGCCATGTGTGGGTCAGTGAGTCCGGGCAGGACTGGGCCCCGGACAGCGGCGGTGCCGTGTGTGGGTCAGTGAGTCCGGGCAGGACTGGGCCCCGGACAGCGGCAGTGCCGTGTGTGGGTCAGCGAGTCTGCACAGGACTGGGCCCTGGACAGCGGCGGTGCCGTGTGTGGGTCAGCGAGCCCCGGGCACGCCTGGCACAGCACCATGTGTGCTCTGCTGCTCGACTCAACAGGAGGTGAAGAGGTGGCACTGGCCTTCAGATGAAGGGGGTAAAGTGAAGCCAGGAAAGCCGAAGAATGTAATTTTTCAAGTGATGTTNGGTGCCGTGTGTGGGTCAGCGAGTCTGCACAGGACTGGGCCCTGGACAGCGGCGGTGCCGTGTGTGGGTCAGTGAGCCC
>VWZW01001373.1:392927-405373 GCA_013397115.1 Edolisoma coerulescens | reverse complement strand
ATCCCCATCCCCATCCCCAGTCCCCGTCCCCATCCCCAGGCCCGGGACGTGTGCCACTGCACCCACATCTGCTCGCACCAGCCTCCCCTCTGCCAGTGATGTAATCCCGGGCCTTGGTTTAAAACCCAAATCCCCAGTGCTCTACCTCTGAGGCAGTTAATAATAACAATAACAACAATTGTATTTTCACATCCCAAAGACTTTAAATTCCAGCATAATAAAGGCATGAGTAGGTGAACTTGCAGCTCTAGCCAGAAATTGTACCAAAATCAAGGGTAACTTAATTTGTAAGCTAATTTATCCTTTTATAATTGTATGAATAGAATTTTTGGTGACAAAATCAGTAATGAAAAGACAATCAAAATATGAAAAAAAATAGTACTAAATAATACAACCTTTAAATGCTACAAAACACAATGTTCACACTGTAAATGGGAAGTAATTGCTTACAGTAATTAAACGTAGCAAAAATAATATATGGAAATATAAAAATAATACCTTCCAATTAAAAAAAAATCCCCTCCCTAAACAGCGCACTGTTGAAATGCTACAGCAGCTGCAGTTTTAGCAATGTTTAGGAATTTTTGTATTTGGTATCGTGACAAGAAAAAAAGGAGTAGCAAGGAGTAGCAGCCACCCATGTGTGTTCCGAGCCTCCTCCCTGCTGCGGGAGCCAGCCCGTCTCATTGTGCTCCGCTGTCAAACTGGGCTCTCCCCACATCAGAGTTTAACAAATAAAATACTAAAACAGCAGTCAGTGTTGACAAAGAGCAGTGCTTTAATCCACAATTATCCTTGTAACTCTTACTACTCCTTTTATCATCCATTAGCTTTGATTCCCATTATCCCATCAAGAACTGTGTCAACGCTTTTGTCCCTGGGGATTTCCCACACTACTACGATCTGACAGACAAGCCTGAGTGCTAAGCAGGATCATTACCTCTTAAATCCACTTATCTGATCCACTGAATAGTAAATTGAAAAGCTCATTAACAGCAACAATCTGATTTGTTTTCACGTGTGACAGGGTCATTCCAAGTCAGCACGAATATAGCACTCGCAATAAAAACTACTCCATCTGTAGTGTGGCAAATTGTAAGCTAAAATAAATATGATATTTTAAACACCTTCTTCAAAATCATTTTCAAACCCCACACATGCTCTTAGCATATAAAAATAGAAAATTAGTCCCCTCCCACCACAGCAATGCAATGCCCCTGGACTTCTAAGCGCTATGAAAAATTAATGATAAAGCATTTTGAACCTATAATAATAAAACACACTTCAACAACAAAGGCTGTGCTACATATTCAAAAGGCAGGGAGAAACCCTGCTGAAAGGGGTCAGAAAAAGCTGTGGAAGTGATCTCATCCTCTGCTTAGGTCCTCCAGGGAGCCACGGGGGTGAGGGCAGCAGAGCCACACACCTCCCTGTCCTTCCTTACACTCCCACTGCCCTCCAGACACTTCCAGTAAGGAGCAGGGAATCAACTTCCAGTAGGAAACTCTTGGTTCAAGACTCCTGGAAAACAGTGACACAATGAGTCCCAGATCCTTGTAACTGCAAGATTTACAACTTCAGAAAATAATTCCATGTCAAGACAGCGCTGTGTGACTGAGCCACGTGTGGCCAGAAGCGCCGGCTGACAGGAGAGCACCACAGCACCCCCAAAGCAGCTTTACCCACCCGTGGCCGTGGGGGAGCACCCACAGAAGGGGCAGCGCTAGGCCACGGCGTTCCCCAGCCCCAGGTGCCCGCTCAGTGAGCCAGGCAGAGCCGGGAGCAGCCCTGCACTCAGTGCCCGGGGCACTGCTGCGCTCAGAGGGGGCAGCAGCACCCACGGCAGTGAGGGGAAAGAACAGACCAGAAAAACACCTTCAGTGCTGATCAGTAACAATTCCAAACACACTGAACCAAGCGTGAGAGCAGAGGATCCAGGGATCCTTCTTTTTCCTGTTTGTATCATTAAAACCACCTCGGTGGAACCAGGACACTGAAGAAGACAGCAGATTCACAAGCTCTGGTGCCAGGGAAATTTTTAATTATCTAGCAAATTTTATAGAATCACAGAAAGATTAGGTTTGGAAGGGACCTTAAAGTCCATCCAGTGCCACCCCCTGCCATGGGCAGGGACACCGTCCACTATTCCAAGTTGCTCCAAGCCCCATCCAGCCTGGCCTTGGACACTGCCAGGGATCCAGGGGCAGCCACAGCTTCTCTGGGCTTATCAGTTGTTCAAGTTACATAAACATACACTTTCCAACTCCTTTAACTGTCCCAAAAGGACAAGAAAATAAAACTGTGGAAGCAATGTTTAATAAAGCAAAATACAAAATGTATGTAAATACAGACCAAGAAAGAGAAATAATTCAGTAATCACACCAAAACTTTATTTCCCTGTCTTCCCTACTCTTTGGCCTTAGATATGTTTAACTTTGCTTTGCCTTCTCTTTTTGGCACCATCATTATAACTCTGAAGAAGCTAATTATATCAATTCTTAAATGTGAAGCAGATTACAGAACTGGGAAGCTCAGAATATGAGTTCCTAAAGGTTGTATGGCTCTGTAATGACAGTCACAGAAATTCAATAACAGCACTGTATGGAATGTACTCAAACACACCCCATGAAACAAATTAAAACAGAGCAATGAATCTCTCACACTGTGCAAATAAGAAAACACAAGAAAATGTTAGTTTCTATAGTTTTCATAAGGGCTATTATAATGAATTAAGATTTTGGATAATGAATCTTCAGAAAATTACAGTGAAGTTATTACCCGTAGGCACAGCGTAAATGCTAAAGATATTATAACTTCCTTGAAGCTCTCCAGGCCTCGCTGCAGAGAACTATCACTGCAACATTAAAGCATTTTGTCATGAGCAGTGAGGGCAAAACCAGACCTTCACCACATTTACCCCAGCCTGGCAGAGCTGAAGCACATGGAGCACACGGAGGGGAGTCCGTCTGTCCCCAGGGCCTTTTTGGGAACCCAGGCAGGGCAGGGGCAAATGCCAGGGGTTCTACCCCCCCACCTCCCTGACTAAGTGCAAGTGGCATTCTTGGTATTGAGGGCCACAACACATTTTGTGATTTCCCCTACTTTTTAAATCACGCTCAGGTATTTTGAATTTTCAGCACTTAAAAGCTCCATTATAACACAGCAGAAATCCAGCTTCCACATGCCACAGACAGCTTCAGGAAATGGGACCTGAATCGCCTAATTGGACTATCAGGGTGCCAGATCATTCATCTTTATCTCCTGATCAAACTGAGGGCTTCAAAAGCCCTGGCTGTTATCTCCTCTCCTTAGCAGAGGAAAACCTTGGTCACTTTCACTCCCGACCAGCTGTCTCAGAAAGGTAACATCTCAAAATGCTCTTAACTCAGAGCCTAAACCAAGAGAACGAGCTATTCTGCTGGTTTAGAGTAAACTCTCCAAAACAGGCCATAGGGAAACGCCTCAGGTAGTTCAGACAGGATCTCTGAAGATTCAGGTGGGCTTTCAGCTACTTTGTACGTAGGCTACTCTCCCATCCACTGCCACCTGTGCTTGTAACAACCACACCAACTACATAAATTACATATACTATTTATTGTCTTACCTCTAAACCTAGCTTAAAATACTGCATTAAGTTATCCTCAACTGAAAGAGACCTACTACAACATAACATTTAGAAACCAGGAGATTGTTATTATAACTAAGTGTTCTGTTTTAGGGGAAAGGGTAAATCTGCCGTGTGGCTCAGTCATTGCTACGGATGTTATTTCCCTCACAGTCTGTTGAAATCCTCTGTCATCACAAGCTCAGACAGTAAGAGGTATTCACAGCTCCCACAAAGGCTGTTTTCCAGGCTCTGTTCCCCAGTCCTTCCCTGTTAGTTGGAGGATTCAGAGGAGTCTGGGGTGCTAGGGTGATTAACTCCCTGCTTCCTGCTCTATAAAGTGCCCATACGGTGCCAGCAATAAACCTTCTCTTACATGGAAATTGATCTCTATTTCAATGACTATCTCGCAGCTTTTATTTATTTATTTATTTATTTCTCCTTTTCTTAATCCACGTTTTCTGAAAATCTTGAAAGAAAGATGTACAATTCTGCTGACTTTATACCGGAGGCCTACTATGAACTAACTGCTCTCATTACTGATGCAGCATGAGAAGCATTCTGTGAAACACAAAGAAGAAGAAAAAAGAAATGGGTTTATCTGCTAGGTTTTCAGTTAGCCATTAGTTCAAAGGATGCTTAGCTTTAAAAGTCTTGTTTAGACTTTCATTTTTGTAAAGCGCTGTTAGAGAGTTTTAATTCCACTGCCTCTTGTGCTCCCCTTCAGGGCTTAAAAAACAAACATGATAGTGAAAACAGAAATACTATTAACAGCTGTTACTTTTTGAACATCTTCCAGAAGATTTTTAGATTTTGAAGCACAGTTCTGGGCTGCACTTTCCGTCAGAGCTACACACTGCACTGCAGAAATCCAAGCCGTGTATGCAGTCAAGGATTTGCTGAACAATAGGCAAAATTGCTGGTTTAGAACCCTCGATGATTGAAATGAAGCACTACTGTGCAGTTACAAGAGTAGAACTGTGCCAGTCAGAACACTCCAAAAGACACAGAATTACAGGTACTTGAATAGCAGTAATTGACACTCTGACTTGCCCCTGTAACTATTACAAGTGTGCAGCTACATTTTATTCAGATGCTTAATTGTATCCAAATGAGCGGCCCACTCAGGGTACCTGTGTGCAATAAACCCCAATGCTAAAGAATCAACATCAATCTGGCGCTTAAAAACAAGCAACAAAAATCAGAGCTGCTTAGTGCAGCTCTCAAATTTCTATACCCAAAACTATTCCACTGTACTGACTAACATCACTGCAGGTGTTCTGCACCTCCAGATCAAGCCTTAAGCACATGAAATTTAGCAGGATCACGTCTTCTGGAGAGGTTTTGCACCAAGGTTGTACATGACAGTGCTTTTACACATTTATCCCAGGGCATAAGGAGAGGTGTTACAGCCACCACAGCTAATACCAGCAATTTGAACAACCCTCTTTGGCAAGCCAGAAATAAGATAATTGTTCAACATAGGCCGGCTCCTCTGAAATACTGGCAGCATTGCCTCTAATTATAGACATCTGTCATTGCTAGCCACTCAGTAGTAACCCTGACATCAATACACAACTATAACACCACACTGCCTGCAGGCACAGCAATGGGAGCCAGATCCGAGAGGCGGGCAATCATCTGCCTCATCCAAACTATCTGTCACGGCTTCCCAGCCACAAATAGCTCCTACGTTTTGTATCCTTAGGATAATATGTTGATTTATTTTAGATCCTCTAATATTTACAGCCGAGGCCATCTACTAAAACACAGAAACAAACCTGATGGCGACTGGAGGCAGTTTGGGCTCAGGATCACCGCGCCAGGCCACAGCTCACGGCCCCCGCGCCAGCACCGCGGCTCCCGGCACGGACACCTGAGCCCAAACTTCCCCCCTCCCCAAAACCACTCCTGCTCACTGCGGCTGCAGGGCACAGGGAGGGCTGGGCTCTCTTCAGCCCTCATTTTCCCAGCCAACCCGAAGGAGTACTTTCAGTTTGAACCCGGAGAATATCGGGCACAGTGATCCCAGCGTTCCCCTGGCAGAACGGAGGAGAGAGGCTCCGCAGAATTATCTTCAACGTGCAATTTTGAAACAGAAATTGCATTAATCCTATAAAGTGTGGGTACAGATTAAATACTTCACCACTGCTTAAAGGCAAGGTGACATATGCTGCTAACCAAGAAATACAGCTTCTTGAAATGTACAGGTAAACATGGATAATTCCTTTTTAATTCTAAGGTAAAAATCACACTGGAAACCTCAGTCTCTACTTTTTTGTCTTCATTTGAAAATCCGTCTCAGAAAGGGGCAAAAAAGATTGTAGGTTTAAGCTAATTAGGAATTAACTTCCTTACAATTACCTTAATTTGTTATTAACAAAACCAAGATTTCTTAGTATGATTCACAACAGCCTGTGCTGAAGAGAAACTATTAATTACTCGATAGACAGTTAGCTTTCAAGTGAGCTGCATTTTAAAAACCTCCTTTAAAATACAATTGCTAAATGCCTTACAGTGCTGTAATGTGAGACAGGTTCAAATCTTATTACTTCACTGAAATTAAAACCTAAGTTTTAATACTGTTCAAGTCGAACAATGATTCCACACTTTATTGCTTTTGAAATCCCTTGATGATCATAGGAAAAAATGCCCTCGAGAAAAAGAGACTCTGTTTTCGATAAACAGAAAATACAGTTTGCACTCTTAGCCTCTTTGTCATCACAAAAAAGGATTTAATGCCAATTCTTTAAAAAAAGACTTTTTTCACAAAATGTGCACCTTGTGTGCCATTTGTAAAATCAGCTCACTTTCTTTTATTTATTACTGCAGCGCGGCAAGGCAATAAAGCAGCTACTGATAGCTAATAAATTACATGCCTTTTAAAACAATTCTCCAGCTACAAAAACTTGTAACTACAAAGGCTTACATTTACATGGTACATCGTGTGAAGTGTCTACATTTATGTTCTACTTAACCACGTAAATAAAATCTGACCCTTTATTAAACAGACAAGCATGAACCAGGGGCTCCACGTGAGATTAAACAAAAGGTAACACTTCAGGGCTTTCCTACAGATTTACATAACTAAACATAAAATTTGCACCAGCAGCTCAGGTGTAAGTATTTTTAAAATAAATCGCATTTTTAATTAATGCCCTTCAAGATACGTGAGCACCATTTTTCAATTATTGCATGATAACACTGATTTACACCTGAATCTAAAAATTAAATAAGGTTTTCAATAATAATTGCAACGTATTACTGTAATATAAAACAATAATTCTCCAGCACATACCATGCAAACCACGATTTGTATTTTTAATTAAACAAAGTATCAGAGCTTTGGGAAAGCATTTCTTTGTTAAAACAGATTTAAAACAAAAAAACTCTGCAGTTTTATTTCATCATGCATCTCTCCAAGAAATGCTTTAAATTAGACATATCTATTAAGCTTGTTGAACTGCTCTTAAATGCTTTTGCTCCATGGCCAGCCCAGCCCTCACAGCTGATGGCACAGAGCACTGAGGTGCACTGTCTTTGCCTTTCCATCTGCATTATTTTTAGGCTGATGTGCTGAACTATTTTCATAAATTTGTTCCTTACAATCTGATTGTCTCATAAATCATTAAACTGAGCATTACATTCCTTTTAATAGTCTCTATATTGTCATGCATCTAAAATTCAGATGTATAGTTGGAATACTATTTCCTCCACTCACGATGATTTTTACAGCTTCTGAAGCTTTGGTTTTGCTTCGCTCACACAACTTTCCCTCTGTAGTTCCAAAATGGCAGTTCTTTAATTGAGCAGGAAAACAAATCTGAACTCCCTACTCATAAAACCTCTGAGACGTTGCTGCTCCCTGTTAAGACAACACCCCTGACATGTCAGTAGGAGATGGCAGGACCAGGAATTCCTCCCACAACCATCCATCACCCTGAACTGAGATGCTGTGGGCCACATCTCTCACTCTGGCCAAGCACTGCTTGATGCAAAATGAGATGGGAAATAGTTTCCAGACACTTTTCCACTCCTTTAATCCCAGATTTACTTTGATAATATGTGTTTTCTTGTATTCTGCATCAGTGGCTAGAACACCGAGAGAAAGACATTCCTTATCTAAAGCAGACAAAACCAAGGTTTAACAAACCAGGTGGCCAGGACAACAAACAAAGCAGAGCCCGTGGTTTCCTAATTCAGGTTAGTTTGTCTACTTGTGGGGATGAAATATTGGTGCAATTTTAAGATGGTAGAGAACCATGAGTGAGTGAAGCCTGGTGTGCCTGCACCAGGAGCGTCCTTTGAGGAACAGGAGCCCTCAAAGCGCTGCAGAGTGGAAAGAGAATTTAATAGGACAGACCCTTAAAAACAACAGTTTGGTTCAAGAGGAGTTGCAGATATTTTTAAATATAAAAAAGCATAGTGATAATCAGACACTGAAAATTTGTCAACTCCAAATTTCACCCAAGAATTTAAGCTAAAATGCAGGACACTGAAATCAAGCAAGAGCTTAGGAAAAAGGAATGGCCCGGCCTGACCTATGAGCACACAAAGTATTTGAGAGGTATAATTTGAAGAGAAAGTTGTCAATCTTAAGCTTTTGCTGAAATTAAGCAACTAAAAATATAACCAAAATTTTACAGAACATACTATAAGTCAAGAAATTCCAAACACAGATATGCTGTACAGATAACACAGCAATAGATCCAACTCTGGATCACCAGCTGGGAGCAGAATCATAGTTACGTGAGTATTTATCGAGAAGCTGACAAAAGTAATAAAAACTAATGAAACCAATCAATCAGAATCGGTCAAGAATCTTGATCAGTGATTATTCTCAGTAACACATGGGAAGCTTCAGACTGCAGCCTTTGAGGTTAAAGTTGGAAACAAAGGGGTGACACCCTGACGTGGTGCACAGAGAAGCACAGCCGGCCTTGGCTCTGGCCAGGAGCACGGACTGTCACCCGGCTAGGAGAGAAAAATGCAGGGCACGGCAAATAAAGGCCCTCTCAGCCCACAGCTGGACGAGGCACAGCAGTGAACACAGGGAAGGACGGAGTGGCCGATGCTGAGGAGCCAGACAGGAGCTGCAGGAGCCCCAGCCCACGGCACCCAGGGCAGCCCAGGTCCCGCACAGCCCTTGGCTCCCGCAGGACTCAGTGCGGCCCCAGGGCTCGGGGCTGCCCTCTGCTCACCCACGACTGAGAGAAACAGCCTTTAACAATGCACAGAGCAACACTTCGGCTGGTTTTGCTGCTCTCTTTAGCAGGCACCATAATCTCGTCTACGCAAGGATGACAGATGCCATCAGACACAGCTGCTCCCAACAGCTGGAGAAGCTGAAGCACCTCAGAAGCCCAGTGAGCTGAAGGGTGCTCCTGGCTCACCCTTACCTTAGGAGATACTGCAAAACTAAATTTTTAGTTCACATAGTTTAGCACACATATTGAAGTGATCACATTAATATCTAAATAACAATCTAAATGTTACTGTTATTCAGCAGAAATTGGTTATTTAAGAAAATGTATAAACTAGAATGGACTTTTGCTGTTAAGAGCTCATTCAAAGACAGTCTATTCTATTAATGTAATTTAAATCATCAGAGTCCATGCACATTCTTATAAAATCTAAAATAATAAGATTTTATATTGACTGACATAGTAAAGCTTTTATGTATCTTGTGATCAGCCACATTATTGTGTAGATGGTATCTATACAAATCATTTAATACTTAAATTGATATAAAACCCTGCTTCAGAAATAAAACTTTTGTTCCCAGAAGACATCTTTCTCAATAGAGCTACATGCCTCAAGAAACAACTCGTCAGTAGTGAGAATGCTCTGGAGAAATAATATGGAACCTTCCTCATGGCCTTCCTAACTGCAGTTCTTTTGATCCAAATTGATGCCAACTACCAACTCTTCCAACAAAGATGATACAGATGAAACCTGTGTGAGACACAGCACTGAAATACTTGGGGTATTTTTCCCCTCCTTGCTTCAGAACAAGGGCAAGTGGAAGAAGACAGAAAACCGTTTGCCTTCCTCTGATGTTTAACAAAAGTGCATTTAAGTCTGAAAAGCGTACTTTAAAAATATATTCCTGTAAGTGAAACAGATCCCTATCAGGACATTACTAACATTTTTGATTACTCTATAAGCACACAAAAGCAAATGTCAGAAAGATCTCTGCATAGTCTGATAAAAATAATTTTGTGAGGTTGCGTGCATCTAATGAAATATGAAGCATAGCCCAAATGCTGTTTGTTCTGCAAATTTGATTTCAGGATATGGAAAATGGTTATAGACAAGATAACAGTCTCCACTGCCCCAGCCTGCACAGCCTGGGTGAGACAGCTTATCACTGCTCCTTCCTGTGCAGATGCACAGAGATGCACCAGTTGTTCTGCCTTCTACTAATCCAATTAGGTATGAAAATCACACCCTGCTACACCACACGCTGACAAAGTCTAACACAAACCTGAACCAGATGCTCTGGAGAAAATGTTTACTTTCATTTTTGTTTTAACTAAAATACACCTTTTCCATTAATGGAAAAAACCCCAAGCCTTCCCAAACACTCCACAGATGAACCCAGGCTGTACTGCTTTAAATACTAAGGTAGTGACTCTATCGTTTTTTGAACACATAAGAAGCTAAGAAAGCCCCGTGGCTCCTGGGCCATCTCTGGATGCTATAAAAATGAACATTCAACAATTAACAATGAATTAGCTCTTGACTTTGTTGTGTGAGAGAAACAGAGGTGTGACAGCTTTAGAACACCTGTGAACAGAAGCACCAGTTGGCTGCAAGGTGTTCCACTAAGCCATCGTAGTGTGTCAGTAATACTCAGAGAATGTTTCTCCTTCCTCTCACCCAACTTCATATCCAGTGCTTTTGGCAAAATATGTTCAAACAAGAAGACTTTCCATACTATTATTTATTACCTATCTTCACTCATCTGTTACCTACTTGAAGACAGCTACAGATACCTTTCTGGGGTGAAAGTGCTGCTATGATGAGTTGTATTCCTAAAGACTGCTGAAGGAAAGTTATGAAATGTCTTAATTTAGCTACAGAATTTTAGATTAAAATTGCGAGGGGGATGTTTTTCTTTTTTGGGCCAAAACAGACAAACACAGACTCTTCTCACCTCGTTCCCCAAATCCATCCGCAGAGCCATCTCTGTATCAAGAACGAGCTGTAGCTTACACAAGAGTAACATCACAATAAACCAGGCCGAGCTGTACTGATCTCAGTTCCAGGCTGATGCTGTCCAGCCCCAGTTTGCATCACACTCTGAAGCCTGCAGTCCGAGAGGACTCTGAGCTCTGGCACAGGAAGAGGTGGGAACGAGCAGCACCCGTGCCACACTCCACAGGAACAGCTGATGGCTGATTTCGGCTCAGAGAGCGCTGTGCTTTATAAGAAGCATCTCCAGGTACTCTCTCTTCCTTCCATCAGCATCTCAATGTAATTTAGGATGGCTTTGTAGGCATTTTTTACCTGAACATCTGAATGGCTTTTAAATGAGCCAGCAGGGTGCTCAGAGACAAGCAGCAGTGTGGGACAGAGCATCTCCAGTGGGCCAGGAGCTGATCTCCCCCTGCTCAGCACTCAGGACACAGAGCCGGGCTCAGTGATACTCTTATCTTTCCTTTTAACACTCAGTTTAAGGGGTTCTGTTTTAACTGTCGTAGGTTTTAAATTTAAATCATTAACGTTAACTCAAATTTAATTCTAATTTAAGTTTTTGCTCTGAGAATTATTTTAATCACTAATTCATGTGTTATACTTCTGCATTGAAGATTGAGAGCCAGAAAAACGGTAAATATGGATTTTTTAGTAATTGAAGATTTCACACAAATAAGTAAAATGTGGTTTCCTTTGCCCCCCTACCTTAAATGCAGATTGACGAGTAGCCAGGTTCTACTGGAGGATTAATCTGTATTTTCAGCTTTCTAGCACCAGCAGAATGGCACAAACCCACCAGAGCAGCATTGCTGTATCATTTCAGAAATCTGCATTACTAAGAACAAAATTAAACAGAAAGAGAGGGTGGCCAGTGTTTAAATAGCTTTTCTTTCAGGGCTCCCTGTGCATCCCTGCTTTAGCAGGGCTGAGGATTCAGCATCAGTCAGTCTCTGAGGCCAGTGCCCAGGCCAGCCTGCAGGCACGAACCTGAAATGGTGCAGGGGAAGGACAGAGCTGCTGACAGGGCACAGAACCCACCACACTCCTCTCCTCTCCTCTCACTGCTCGGTCCTTGCACCAAGGGCCCAAACTCAGTGTACAGCAGGGGGGTGGGGATGTGACTCCAATATCCAAAAATCCACATTTAAGAGAACTGCTGGACACCCAGCAGCTACACTAACTTGCTAATGGCTTACTTAAGATCTACTTTTGTCAAGCTTATCCTCCCTGCAAATTTTTTTCTTTTGTTTCAAAAGAAAAGGGTTTTAAAAAATATTTTAATCTGTATGCAATGTAGCTTTTAATAAAGGCACAGTAAGTGCTGCCTTTGCTGATCTAAATACGACGGGGCAGATGGGCCCTGAGAAGCCCATTCACTGTCTGGGCAAGAGCCAGCCACTGGAGCTGGTTGGTTTCACGTCCTCCCTGCAAAACGCAGCTCCCTCCCCGTTAAAGGATTCCCGGGAAGTCCCGTGGTTCCCCGAGCCGTGGCAGCAGCCGGGTTCCTGCTGTCCCAGGCGGGCAGTGCTGCCCCGTGTACATGCCCAGCTCTCCGAGGGCACCCTGGGCACCCCGGGCACCCCACACACCCCGCACACCCTGCACACCCTGTACCCTGCACACCCCGCACACCCCGTACCCT